>WBMZ01015509.1:0-33077 GCA_013400975.1 Atrichornis clamosus
TCTAGCAAAACCATGACAGTTGGTTGCCTTTTTTTTTTTATGTTAGACTAGTAATTTAATCAAATAGATGTATCATTTTCAGTGTAACTCATAATGGTGGAAATAAAACATCATTTATGACATTATCCTTTCTCATTATTTTGTATTAAGTATTTAGAGCATAAGCTCTTTTATCTGTAGAGTATAATTTAGTCTGAGAAGCTCCTTGCTTAGCGTTACTGAGATAGAAATAAAGCCCTAGAAAACCTGGGAACACGTACTTGAATGTTAAGTTACTCAGTATCTTTGGGCAGATTGAATGAACTCATATATATAGTATATGTGTTCCTTTTACATTAACTTCCTTCTCCTTTGATAAGGAAGAATCAGGGGTAGGTAAAAGTTAGTTTTCTTTGGGCAATAATTATGTGTGCATAGTCTTTCACCTGATACAAGAATAAGAGTTACACATTTGATTTAAAAGAACTTATTCCAAGAGAAGTCAACCTAATGGCACAAAACCTTTTAGTTAAAGCTTTACTGGGAAAGCAATCTGATCTAAAATATATCCAGTTTTTGGAACATTAATTGAATTTTAATTAGAAGGACTCGGACTTTAAAACCTGTTATATATCCCCTTGATTAAAACTAGTCCAGCATTAGAGGTACTCTCAGAGCAAAGACCATTTTAAAAGGGGTTTTTGGACCAGTGAATATGGTAAATGTCAACTGATGAGCTTTCCTGAAGTCATTTCGGCATTGCAAGAAAAATTGTAGAACTACAAAATAAATAGTTCTGTATCTCTGAAAATTGTGATTCGCATAGATTTTACAGTGAAATTTCATACAGGATAAAGGAGTAAATACTTCATGTAGAAGACTGTTTTTATTTCATTTACATAATTGATAAAGACTAGGAACAGGCTAAAACTCCTCCTGCTTACCTTGAAGGTTGTTTTTTTGCTGTGATGTAGATATTCTAAAACCACTTCTTTAAAATACAGCATTAAAGAGCATCTTCATAATCTGGCTAAAATGCGTCATTTTGGACTGCTGTCTGCTAGATATTTAAGTGAGAAGTAAATTAAGAATTAAATGAAGGAAGTTGTGAAAAACAGCTCTGATGTGCTCTGGAAGGAGGATACAGATCTTTTCAGGGAAAATTTGGGCAAATATGTTCACAAGCACAAGGAGCCCTCCGCAGGCACACACACACACACTGCCTGCACTCACAGGGGGTCCTGCACACTGATTTGCACCACTGCTTGAGTGAACAGGAGAGTGAAGAGCCCTCTTGGCTCCTACCCATCCACGTAAGACAGCCTTTTTCTAATCCATACTTCAGTTACTGCCTGCAAACAACTGAGTTGCACAAGAAGGGTAAAGCAGTGTGACAGTTTTAAAGAGTGCACGTTTAGAAAGGGGGTATGAAATAGATTCATGGGAGAGAAGAGGGTGCTTAAAACTAAATAAGTGATTGTGGGAAGACCATGACCATATTTTATGTGTCATATCAGTATTTCTTTCAAGATGCTATAAAAAAGCAGAAACTTGCAGTTTAGTTATATTATTGAACTTCAAACTGTTGATGGACAGGTGGATGTAATTTAACTGTGCACAGTGATTGGGTGGGTGTTTAATACACAGACAGTTCAATCATATTGCTGGTAGAACTGTCAGTACAACCAAAAGGAATGCTTCTTTTTCCGCACTGAGCAGAGACCACACTTTTTTTTCCCTTGCCTTTTTCCAAGGTCAGTTGTATATGTATTTCCAGAATTTGCTTCAAACATTGGGACAGTTTTCAAGATGCCACTATTATATTACGCTTCCTGAGTTGAGATAATAACCCTTAAAGCCCTAGTGAAATAAACCTACAAATCTTGCGGGGAAACAAATGTCCACAGATAAGAGCACTGTGACGTGTGCTGAGAGAGTAAGTGAAGGACGCTCAACCTATCAAGGCTCTTCTATTTCAAGAAATAATGTTAAATGATGAATTCAGAAGCAGTTCTGCCCAGGAACAGATGAGATCTTCCTGTGTTACAGCATATTCTGGTCAAAGATAATATCTGCACTTACCTTACTTTTGGGAACTTTATATGTGCAGCTATATGTGTATATATGTATATGTATACACATATGTAATGTATGTATCCTTCTCTTCAGGCATGCTTTTTTTTCTTAAAAGAGGCTTGAAACCAGATCTCAGTTGGCTTGAACCTGGGGTCATTGATGTGTGTGATAAAGCTCCCTTTTATGTCAATGGTGGGGGACAAGGCCCATGATTCTGCTCCGAGGCCACCGGGGACCATGCTTACATGAAGGGTATCAAGCAAATTTTAAGCACCCAGAAAAAGATCTTCCTTTGCCAGTTCTTAAGGAAGCTTTGAAGATAGGTTTTTTTTCTCTTATTCATGGAGATCATTATGTATATTGGATCGGCTTCGCTCTGCACAGTAGGCTGGCCCTGCTTTGGTCATAAAGCTGTACACGGTGCCTCTGTTTAGTTTCCCTTTTACCAACATTTCCCTTTCAGTTATGCATGCAAAGGGAACAGGTATGTCCATCTGCAAACTGGGTCCTTTCCTAGTTGGCTTGTATCTGCACCCAGCTCTGAAAGCTCTTTTTTTTCTCAGTTCAAGAGAGAAATCCCAATGTTTCTTAGGAACTAGACTGTATATGCATTTGGAGGTCAGAATATTATCTTTATTTTTAGAATTAATTTGCTTTATTTAAAATAGCAATGGAGAACAAATTCAACACACTAAAGATCTGAAAGTTTGCAAAACTACCTCTTCTTTTTATCTGCTTCTCTCTACTGGGTGACATGAGAAACTCTAGGGAAAGTAATAATTATTGCAGGTTTTGATGCATTAGATCTGGTTCTAATAGTATTTAAATACTGACATAGGCCCAATACTGACATGTTATTCATGACGGTGATACTATCATACTTGAAGAATGATAGATTTTTGAGTGAAAAAAATTGGGCTTTTAAAGACTAAAATGAGAAACTCAAGATGGTTGATCTGGTTTCTGTCAGATTTTAGCTGAAGAGTATTTCCTCAGTGGTAATGTTTATCTATGCCATCTTTCTTATATATTGGAGGAGAGAAGATAAGTTTTGTAAAAGTTTTGAGCAATTTATGATCAAGTATAATAACCTCCACATGAAGTAACTTCTTCCTATGCAGTGTCTGGCACCCACCCACACAAAGATATTATTAAAGGGAAAGAGAGGGAGAAGTACAAGGAAATGTTAGGTTTGAAATGAGAACTCTGAATTACACAACAGCTGAGGCAAGTCACTTGTGACTGGAAGTGGGTAACTGTCCAGAGTGTGCAATGTTGTCAGCCTGGCCTGTTTTCAGACGAAAGTGTTATATTGTACCTTACTCATTTTACTTACCAGAAGGGCCAATGATCTTCATCTTTAAACAGTGATGCATTTTTTTTTCTTGCTTTACTTTCTCTTTTCATACCTGTAGTACATACTTGTCCAGGCGATCTGTCAAAGAGAAACAGTGTTAGAAACAAGAGTGAGGAATTAGCTTAGAAAGAATACCTCTGAATAAAGGTTTCCACGGGACAGTCCAGATCATGTTATTTCTAGTCATCTCATAATTTCAGTTTTAGGTCATATTTGGTTTTAATTCTTAAAATGAAAATATTTTCTTCATAACAAGTAACTTAAGCATCTGGCAAAATTATTTACCAGCTATTCACATTTTGTAATATGAAAATTAAAAAAACAGCCCATCCTTAAAATATATCTCTGACTATATAGCTTGGCAGGTTTCCCATGGCCCAGTGCAGGATTCCTTGGCAAATGCTACTTGGCTTTGGCTTTTTTAGTTTCTTGACCGTCACTTTGTTGCTCTTATACACACAGATGTACAAACTCCTAGACTTAACTGCTACAACACTACCAGATTCTAAAATTCCATGTACAACTTCCATGAACCATTGCTATACCATTTCTCTTTATATTTTTTTTCTTCACTATGCCAAATATTCGTGGACTTTCAACACCTCCCTCATCTTGTCTAATGCCTTCAAGGCAGCAGCTACCTGTCTGGAATTGACTGCTCTTCTTCCCAAAACGTCTCCTTGGCATCTCTTCAACCAGACTGTCTAAGTCCCCCTTGCCCAAAAATCAAATTGTACCTTTCCCACCCATGATGTTCTTCTCATTTTTGGGAGTTCTTGTAGGACTTCACCGAGTACACATGGATCACCAATATACAGGGTTTTCACTGAGAATATTGTATATATTCAGTAATTAAGAGATTATCCTTACTGTTTTTCTGTGATAACAAGGAAGGGGATGGAATTCCCAGCTACTGTTGTCACCACAATGAGCAAATGGACTAGTGGAAAGAATCCAGGTACTTATTTTGGAAATGATTTCTTACATATCTGGAAAGATACTAGGCTTGTCTACCCTTGGAAGCACTTGTATTGGCAACTCCAGAACTGTCGTGATAGCTCAGTAATATGTTTTTGTTAGAAAGAAAATTTCTTACCTCTTTTTCACTCTTCAGTACAGTTTTTCTTCATGTGACCTTTCTTCCATGTCTCCATTTTACCAGTGTCAGAAATTCAAAGATAGTTTCCAATCAGAATGTCACTAATTAGTTCAAAATGTCAGCCACTGTCAAGAAACCTGCAGAAATCTTTTCCTGTGCCTCAGTGCATGTAGTTCTATTAGATTTTTTTTCCTCGTGTCTACATTGTAGTATAGACTAGAACTACGCTAATCAATATCTTTAATTCCAATCTTTATGAAAATTCTAACTTTTCTTATGAAGAGTTATAGACTCTTTTTGCTTTGTAGACCAAAGACTGAAAGTAAAGTCTAGAAGTAATGTGGTCAGTTTACAGTTAAAACTCATTTATGTCTTGGCTGTCATTGCATTGTCATTGTATACAATACTTTAAGAATTGCTTTGGCATGTCCATAGAGTTGCACCAGGGAAAATTCTTTCATGGAGACTTGCTTAGGAAATGTTTATATCTCAGTTTTTACTGAGTAGCACAGACATGAAACACAATGTCTATAAAATAAAGTACTCAACTTTTCAGACACTAAGTTCAGATAGAAAGAATATTCAGTGAAGGTGAAACTCAGCACAAAAAAAACCCCCATGAGCTAAGGCATGGACAAGTAAAAAAGAGCCTAAAATTGGTAAATGGTTAAATCTAGTTTGTTCAGCCATATATAAGCATGAGAGCCTTTTGGCCAGAACACTAGTGGTGCAAGCCCTTCTAAACTATAAGCAGATGGTAACTTTTTCAGGATTTGTGAGGTTTTACATTGCAACCTTATGTCGTGATCTGTATTTTTATTTCTGTATTATCACAGAATCACAGAATGGTTGAGATTGGAAGGACCTCTGCATATCATCTGGTCCAAGCCCCCTAGCTCAGGCAGGACTACCTAGAAGTGGTTGCCCAGGACCATCTTCACATGGCTTTTGAATATCTCCAAGGTGGGAGGCTCCACAACCACTTTGAGCAACTATGCCAGTGCTTGGTCACCCCCCACAGTAAAAAAATTGTTTTCTTATGTTCAGAGGGGTACTTGTGCTTCTGCTTGTGCCTACTGCCTCTGGTCCTGTTGCTGGGCACCACTGAAAAGAGCCTGACTCCACCTTTTTTGCACCTCCCTTTGGTATCTATATATTTATACAGATCCCCACTGAGATTGCCTTCTCTAGGCTAAACAGTTCCAGCTCTCTCAGCTGTTCCTCATATGTCAGATGGTCCAGTACTTTAATCATCCTCATGGCCCTTTGCTGGTCTCTCTCCAGTATGTCCGTGTCTCTCTTGTACTGGGGAACACAGAACAGGACCCAGCACTCCAGGTATGGCTTCACCAGTGCTCAGCAGAGGGGAAGGATCACCTCTCTCAACCTGCTGGCGCTGCTGTTCTTCATGCAGCCCGGGAGTTATGTTCATCCTTGTGTTGGACTGCCATATAAAAAGGTAGATAGATTTATCCTGTGGAAATAGGCACAGTGCAGACTCATAGCTAATACGCATTTAGTTGTGCAGCTGCACGTTTTGTACCTCAGGAACTAAGGTGCTTGCTTATTGTCTCAGGATGAGTTTATTTTAGCAGGACAGGGTAGTAATACGATGCTTCCATCTTGCTTTCCATACCTTCATAGCTGCAGGCTAAGGGCATTCTGGTCCTACAGTAGACATGAAAAGGGTTTTCCTCCATACAGTGGGCATCATTCCAGAGGCAGTGGATAATGGACTAGCTCCAAGGCTTGGAGAAGGAGAAGTCAAACAAGATGGACACCAGCATACCCCCTGTAATATTTTCCTCCTTCCCTCTCCCTGAAAAATCAAAGAAGCAACAACTAACACAAATGAGGAACATCTGAGACTTCTTGAGATAACAGGGAAATTAAATGTCGTAGGTGCACTCCAAATCTTTTTGTCCAATCTCCTTCCCTACTCAGTGTGTGTTTAGTAGCAGCAATGGTGTTGGAGCCTTCAGAGCATGGATTTTGTAGCAAGCAAAGTCAGGGAAGTTTGAGAGGATCAAGGAACCATGCAAGAGGCAAGTGTATCCCCCTGGATAGCCCTTTCATCCATTGGAATATTCCTCTTTCCTGAGATACATGTACACACAGATTTTAGGAGTTCTTTGAAGCCAGAGGACAGTCTCACATCTCCTGCCACGGGACACAAACCCAGCTCCATGCCTTTCCTGAGGAAAAAAAGAATAATTCTACAATATCAGGCTCTCAGAGTTTAACCAGTCTTACACAGATTATGATCACAGAGAGAACATGTACCCAAGAAAGGACTTCTGGATCAAGCTTGCATAAATAAACCTCAGGGAGTGAGAGGGTGTATGAGTCAAGTGAAAGATACCAAGAACAAAGGTGAAATTTTACTTTTCTGTGACTGCTGAGTATGCTCTCAATTCAAAGGTGGTGGGAGAGCTGATGTCCACTTTTAAGAACAGAATCTACCAAAAAAAAAGTCATCTTGAGGTGGAAGTTTTTATGTGTACTGAACTTGGGGGTCTGGCAGGTCATTACGAAGGAGTAACTAGCGCCAAAATGTGAGACAAGATCTTCATGCAGCTGCTGATTAGGTGCATCTGTTTCTCCAATCACCCGTCCAATATTCCAATTGAACCTCCAGCCAAAAGCCATGAGGCAAATTTCATTATATTAGTGATGCCTAACCTGGAGTTGGCATCCTGTTGTAGTCAGGATGGTGGATGGATAGGAGGCTGAACAATGAATTAATAACACTTCATTATGATGAATTATCAAAGTATGTTGGAAGGTCACCTTGTGTTGTAGATTTACATTCAAAAGAATTTAAATTCTTGCTTCAGCCCTTAGTGAATCTGAGACAGCAGCAATGATGGGAAAAACCTCCCTTAAAAATCCCAAGAACCGTACTTGTTTTGGCATGACACTGCCTAAGGTGATTTGTGAACAAGACTGACTTTGCCAAGCTTTCACATTAATGCAATGTTCAGCATACATTTTAAAACATTAAATCAGCTTTTCATTTGCATGGATATGATTATTTGAATGTGTAAATTTTGTTAGTTTAAAGAGCCCCAATATTCTAATGCTGGAGCCAAAATTAAATACTCAGAGTAACTGTATGTTAATAATTTGAAACAGTAGTTCAGAGAAACATCTAAGGTTGTCATATTGCTTGACTTTGGAAGATACAGAGTGTGCCTGCTGCCACAAACAATACTGGGATTGTTGCTACTGAATGTTTTGAAAAGCTGGCTCAAAACTTAGGGCAGAAGTAGATGCTCCTGTCTGAGTGAGTTAAGCTTTAGGCTTTTGTAGAAGCCAGTATTGCTGTATACCTTAAAGCTTAAAAAAATACAGAAATCCCAAAGTATGAGTGGCAATGGTCTTGTCAAAGTGGCTAGAGTTAATGAATACCATGTGTATCTAGGAAGCAAAACATCCCATTATTTATGATTTATTCAGAATCAAATAAAGCCCTTTATGATCAAGTAACAGCCTACCACATTCTACCCCATCAGATCAAATCTCATGTCAGATGATTTCAAATCAGACTTGAAATTGTCCTCTCTATGTCCCTGCACAAAGCAGTTTGGAGTATAAGTTGATATGACATGACCTGAATGGCAGCAAACAAGAAATAGGCAAAATGCATGTTTAGTTCATCAAAGATGGTCAGCATGTCTGCCAGTTCACTGCTTTTTCTTGGTGGCCCAGATTTCTGCAGAGATTATTATGTCTAACTAAGAAATGTCACAGTGTCTGCTTACTGTATTTGGAATGGACCCACAAGACAGGCAGTGACACGGAGCTCTGTTGTCTTTGTGAGTGTCAAGATGTAAAGCCCCATTTTGCAGTATTAACTCATGGTTAGCAAAAGCAGATCCAGATTATACACCCGCTCCTGCATGTGGGCAGTGAGAGGGGAAGGACCATAGCTGACTACTCCTTGTTCTCCCAGTCTAGATGGGAGAGGTCTTCTCCTATGAAAAGCAACAGCAATGTGATGCCTTTGGCTGTCCCTGCTGTCAAGGATTTGTATCAGACAGGAGTACGCAGAGAGAGGCAGGAGAATGGATGTTTCTCCGTAACCAAAGGCTGCCAGTGACAACATGGGATTATGCATTGTTTTCAAGTCACGTCTCAGTTGAACAGTTTTAGAAACTGTAACCATTAGTTTACAGCGTGCACTGTACTTAGAGAGCTGCACTCCAGAAAAGAGGAGCAGCCTGGCCGTCAGTCGACCCGAGTTGCTATCTCAGTGTGCAGTGTGTCTGAGTCGTGTTTCTTGGAGTAATTTGTCATTTGTTGAACCAAAATGGTATGTGGCATCTATGGCCTGATCTTCACAGATGCCCTCATTCTTGTCTGGATCCTTACTCATCTGTCAGTAAAAGGTTGGAATAGCTTGGGAGTTTCAACATAAAATTGCACTGTTGTTCACACTTTATGGAATTCAACACAGAGGTGGCAATACAGCCATACAAATCAGAATTTCATATTTTACTTAGGCACTACAGGGTGATAGTATTTTATACATGCTGAGTAAAAATACTTTAAATTGCACTTTGAAAAGTGTGTACCACTCTCTGAAAGTATTTTTAGTCACTGTTTTTTCTGAAAGCTTTGGACATTCAGCCTAATAATGTGTTTCTTTCCTGGACATATCTTTATTTATGCAGCAGAAGTATTCCTCTACTTCAAGGTAAATTCTGAACTGTTTCACACCCCATTGTTTACAGACCTTCATGAATCCATTGTCATTTATTTGACCCCTTAAGCCTACAAGCACATTTCCAATACACAGTATGCAAGAAATTTAATTTTGAATTTATATTCATAATAATTAATCTCTATTTTTTTATGTTTTAGCGAATTGCATGACATTCACTCTGGTTTTGTCTCTCGTAGCAGCTACTTAAGTGTTCTTTAGAGTGAAAGCTATTTTGTTACTGATACAATTGATAGGATAGTATTAGTTGAGGGAACTTTATTTCATTCACGCAAAAGGACACAATTAAATTTTCAAAAGTAGTGTATTGCAAATATGTGTAATCTGTCCCTGTTTGTTATCAGTTTCAGTAGAAACTTGAAAGGTACACTCACACAGACTGGATAAATCATGGACGCAGAAGATGTGGAGTCTCAAAACAAATAACTTGTTTTCATCCTACATTGGCAACTGTCAATGACAAATATAAACTTACATTAATTAAAGCAAGTCACATCCTAAAAGCAGTTTTTTATTCTTTCAGACCACTCTTCCGTGGAAATTCAGATGTTGATCAACTAGGAAAAATCTTTGAGTAAGTAATAACTAGTTGCATTATGTCAATATGTTTAACACTGAAACCATATGAGATTTATGTTTTTATGCATTAATATGCACCATGTTTTTATGCATTAATATGATTAGAAGAAAGTATTCTTAGAACATATTTCCTATTGCTACCATATGCAACCTGATATTTCTGCATATTCTGTGTCAGAGTGGGAGGAGGAAGCAACATGGAATATAGTTCTGCAAAACTTAGAGCCATCATCAGGAAGTTATGAGACTTCTGGTTTGGGCTTTTTAAGTCTCTTAAACATACTGTGCATGTACCATTCGTATTGTTAAACAGTTAAGTCCAAGAGATTGTCTTCATGTAAACAAACAGAGGCTTTATTTTTGGGTGATTTCTTCGTGCATTTCAGAAAACAACATTAGAATACTTTAAAAGCTGAAATCTCAAAGATTATTACCAACAGCATCTTCACAGAAAAGCCTTCCGTACATCCAAAAATGTATTACCTTTTAAAATATATGGTGTAGCCTGTTAACAGTCCATATTTTGGTCAGGAAGGTAACTGTGAGAACAGAGGGAATATCAGCATTTTAACATGTGCTTAATCAGAGATGAATGGGCTTAATTTTAAAACCATTTTACAATTATAGGAGTTTTTGTTTTTCAGATATATCAGATAGGTTAAGGAGGTGGGTAGGTTCTAAACTCTCTGAAGTATATTTTTTTTCCAAAATACGTTAAAAACCCCACAAAATTAAGTTATTGATACTACCAGTATGATAGTTAAGTAGGATTATATTACTTTTTCTCATAAAAGCTCTTCAGAGTAAGGAACATTTCTGTTTTATTTTTAAGAGGCGTATAAATTTAAGATGTACATATGTATTTAGGAAACCATACAGAGCTGGTACCAGTCCAGAGAATGAATGCCTATTTGCCTCTGCACCTCTGTCTTCCACTTCTGTATGGAAAGGCTGCAGACATCCAGGGATCTGGATAAAATAAGAAATAAATAGCACAGAACGAGAGAGAGAAACATTATTCTGAAATACTGTTCTCTTGAAGATACTCCACAAGGAAGATAGTAAAGTTTCTAAGAAAAGCTTTAATTTATCTGTTTAAAGATTTTTCCAGTTCTCAAATCGTAACTGATCTGTTTCCAAACATTTTCATTATTTAATACAGGGTTCCTAAATTGCAGGTCTTGATTTCACACAGTTGACTTCCCTTTCCTGCATACCATACCAGTGTATGTGACTCACTTGTGTGGTTAATTTGTCATGCGCTAAATAGCTCTTCCTGCCCACTCCAGAAAAATCAGTCCTAAAGTTTACTTTTTCTTCTTCTGCCAAAACTACTCCTTTAGTCCTACAATATTCTGCTTCATTAAATGAAGACAGCTTTGATACATACAACATATTTTACAATTAAAAAAGAAATAGCTGTGATTTTTTTCAAGGATTTTGATTCATTTGTGACATTTAAGGGGAAAATGAAAATGAACTGGGCTAGGATTAAATGCATAGCTCCTTGTGCAATGCATAGTGGCAGCCTTCAACAGGGTTCTTTCCATCCCTAGGGGCTTAGATTACCTGTGCAGAAAAGAATTTACCAAGAAAAGAAAATGCTGTGCTAAATTTAGAAGAAATTCTATATTGCACGTATACTTAAAGAGAATGTTTGGGTTTGCTTCTTGTGTGCAGTTCTTAAATAGTTGGAAAGTTTCTGTCTTGGGTTCTGAGGGGTTATGCCAAATAGTGTTTATTTTGTGTTTTCACAGCTGGGGAACCCCCTACAGTTAGGCATAGCTCTTCTTGTAGGAGGGTTGTTTCTTTCTACAGTAGTGACTCATTCTGCAGATTAATTTGGACAGAAAGAAGTTTCAGGATTTTCGTGCAATCTGGACTGATGCATTCTTTCAGATAATTGTGCTGTGGTCTGCATTTGCTTTGCATGTGCATTCTGGTTTGTGTCAGGTAAAATTCCACTGTGTATGAGGGTAAATCCCTTGCACGTGGTCCAGAACATTTTCCTGCTTTGTCAGGACACTGTCAGCACATGGCAGATCTTCATAGATTTCAGGATAAATGCTGCAATGGTTTGAGCAGACTTGTTTCCCATTGTGATCAATGGGAGTGGAAAGTACTCAGCACTTCTCAAGACCAGGCCTGAACCTTTGGCAGGAGGTGAAACTTATCCAAGATACTCCCAAACTTAGTCACTGAAGCGATAGTGCTACCAGACCAGAGTGAGAGCATGTACTCAGACATTCATTATTAAGGGGTTTTGAATACTATGTGAATGTGTGACTAAAAATGTCTCTTCACTCTCAATCTTGTCCAGCCTACCCTCAACCGACAGGCTGCCTCCTGGTTTCTTGTCATTAGCTTGGCCTGTGACTGTGCTTATCTGCCCTGTTCATGTTCTGTCATGCAATCATTAAGTGAAATGGGACTAGCCAAACACATTTGAATGGCAGGTTATTTGTCATTGTTATTTAAAATACTTAACTCCCACATCTGTGATGCTGTTTGTGTTATATTTAATGTGGGTCCAGATCCTCAAACAGCTAATGAAATGGCTTTAACTACTGTGGCCAAGGGGGTTGCCCCATACCCACACAGTACCTGGTGATAAACGTCAAGTGCAGTTTTTCATGCAGATTTAACTTAGCATTTCCCAAGAGCTATGCTCATATGTAGTAAAATTTAGTTGTTCTGAGGTTGCAGTTGCATTGCCCTTCCAGCCATGCTGTTATTTTGAGGACATACTAATTTTCAGAAATATTTTAGGTGAGCCAAATTACCATCTAAAATCCATATAGGTAGAAGTGGGATAGTTCCACTGTGTTTGCTGAGGTAACCTGTGAGTTACCTCAGTGCGTTTGGTCCGTGGTCTCACCCAGTCTTGCAACAAACTCAGTGACAAGAAAGGTCAATGCTGCTCCCTAGTGGCACTGGGCTTTGTGCAGGCCCACGTATTCAGTGACATTATTTTTATGTTCTTTCTTGTCTTACCCTGTCAAGATTTCCATTAAAAATCTCGATTTTACAGGCTATAAAAATTGATTTTCCCTGAAACCAGACAAATAATGTATTATCTTTTCCAGAATTTCCATCAGAAACTGGTGTTTCAACCCCACAAATAATAGCATCAGACTAAAATATGAAATGTACTGGACATGATTCATCATTGGTGGTTTACCTACTATTTCATTTATTTGGGTTGTAGACCTCAGCACAATTCTTTAATAAGTATAAATATCTTCTATATTTTAAAGAATAAATAAAATATTAAAAGAAATTAAAATATTCTATTAAAGAGTAAAGAAAAACTAAAATACAACTGAAAGCAAAAGCACAAAGACACTCAAGTGCCTTGCCACTTCTAAGTTGAGACTTTAAAACCTGTATTGTGAAGCAAATAAATTGTTTAAATTTGGGCAACAGTTACTGCACATAGCTTTGAAGCATTATGAAACATCCCTTTTATTGCCTTACCCTCATCTTGACCCACACTCTTCTCTCAGTCCCTATTCTTGTGAAAAAAGATCCTTGCACGCAATTCCCCTTTGAAACTTACTGCTTTTAGTCATCCTGGAGTGACATATGTTGCACCATCCAGTCAAGAGCTGAGCAACTTTCTTCCAAAGCACTCAGCCTATTTTCAACAAAGAGACCCAGAAAATTGAGACCTAGGGCAGAAAATTTGTGCTGGCTACAAAATTATTTCTACCCAGCACGCTGAGGACCTACATTCATCAGCTTCTCTTCACAGAGGTCGTCGCTCTACTGTACAATTAAATATTTAAGTTCATTTAAGCAAAAATACTTAAAAAGCAAACTGCCACTCAGTATAATCAATATAAAGATGTTAAAAAGTTAAAATGTTAAGACCTAACATTATGTTTTTCATTTCACAGAGTAATTGGACTCCCAGAAGAAGAGGACTGGCCTAATGACGTTGCCCTTCCAAGAAATGCTTTTACTTCTAGACCCGCACAACCTATTGAAAAATTTGTACCAGATATTGATGAAGTAGGCAAAGACTTGCTTCTTGTGAGTTTCTATTTGTTGTTCCCCACATTGTGTGACTGATAGTTGCCACTGTGCATGCAACATGCCAAGAAACAGTGAATTTTCCATTTAATGGAGTTATTAAAAAAAAGGTCAAAAATAGATAGACAAATTCATGTTGATCAGTGAAACAACAGCACAAAGACACCACCTTTGGCTCAAGAGGTGTCAGAGCTGGGAATAGTTCAAGGTTAGGAAACTGGGTCAAGGAAGTAACTGTTTGACCTGTCTTTGGCCCTTATGGTTAGGTCCTCAATACTGACCACTGTAGTGCCCCTGATTCAGCCATTCTTATAGTATAGGCCTACATGAGTACAGAAATACATCTACTACTGTTTGTGGTATAGTGGACCCAGTAGAAAGCAGGAGATAGGCTGTAGTGGCAAATTACATCTGCATGCCTTCTGCTGAATGCTGAAGACTTGAGACTTGGAATTTACTAATGGTTGCCTCTTGCAAATGGCAAGACTGAACAGAAGCAAACAAATTGGGCTGGTACAGCTATTTCCATCATTATTATAGATATGTTAGAAACCCTAGTCAAGGGAAT
Source organism: Atrichornis clamosus (assembly GCA_013400975.1). NCBI lineage: Eukaryota > Metazoa > Chordata > Aves > Passeriformes > Menuridae > Atrichornis > Atrichornis clamosus. The sequence goes on from WBMZ01015509.1 coordinate 14,420, forward strand.
TGAACTTCAGTCTTGAAATGGAATATAGGGAATGGCCTTGCCTCAGTTTGTCTCTTGCTGTGCTTATTGAAATCTAGTTCAATTTGTTCTCTGGAAGTCTTTAAAAGATCTTGATTCACAGGAACTGGGTAGAGTGGGCTCAGTGCAATTCTTTAAAGATTTAGTGCATCCCTTCAGGAACTGCTGTCTCTGGGCAATGTAACCTCAACAGCAGATCTTCCTCCAGTGTCCTTATGACTGCAGCTCCCAGCTGCAGAAAGCTGGACTACATCTAGACACCTGAAATGACAAGGGAGAAACACATCTGTTGTGCTTGCAGGCAGCCTGGAAGTGGAAGCTAGACATAGGACAAGGATTAGACTCTGGGAGCAACAAGGAATAGTATATGGCAGAGAACTTAGTGAGTGTGAGGCATGATGGGAGAGAGGGAGGAAGAGAGGGAGGGAGGAAGGCAAATATCTGTGCCTAGAAGGTAAGGTAGGAGAAGAGTCTGTTTCTGCTAGGCAGAAAGATGATAACTGGGAGCCACAGATGAAAGGGGAGAGTAGGACTGAAAGTCACTGAATTAAATTTCAGAAGTAAATGATAGAAGTTCTTAGACAAGAAAAGAAAGTAGGAGTAAGAAGCGGTTAGACAAGGATAGCAGGAAGAATAATATTTGAAGGTGAATAAAATAAAAGAGAAGAACAAGGTATGTGGGAGAGATTTCAGTGCTGGCTGGACAAAGACTGGGATACAGATCTGAAAGGAAGGCTGTCAAAGTACAACTAGGAAGAAGAGGGAGAAACTGAGCACAGAACATAAACATATGAAGGCTGTCCTGTGCATGTGAACTCCAAGAAAACCTGTATATTCATAAACTGTGAATACCTGAATTTTCTAGTATGTAATTTGCTATTGGTTTGCGGAGGCCGTATTCCTATACTGTGACTCCACTGCTTGTTTAATATGGATGGTCATCATGCAGCACCTGCTGAGGCTCTGTTGCGTCTCGTACTGATCTTAAACTGAAGGTATGCATTAATGTATGTATGCAGTGATAGCACTGTTAACTGTACATTTTAGTTAAAACCAACTTCTTTTCATACTTTCAGAAATGCTTAGCGTTCAACCCAGCCAAGAGAATATCTGCATATGTTGCCCTCTCTCACCCATACTTCCATGATCTGGAGAAATTCAAGGAGAATCTGGACTGTCACATGTCATCCAGCCAAAACTCCAGTGAGGTGAATGCATCATAAGTGCTGACTGAAGATGACCCATAAATGAACAAGACATGTAGCTGACAAGGCCACTGTCCCATACAAGCCACATAGCTGTCCTAGTGAAGATCGTTGTTTGGAGGTTTTATGCACTTATCTTTTATTTTGGGATTGTGATGTGCTTATCCATGGAAATCAATCTAGTTTACTTTTATCAGAGCAATGCAAAGGCCAGGGCTTTGACCTGTTCCCATTGCAGCTTTATGTTTTGTTTTTGTTTTGTTTATCTACCTGGGAAAACTCCAGACGAAGAGAAGCTGCTGACCAGTTTTGCTGCCATTTTATCCTTCCAATATTGAATGCTGCCAGTGTTTGATGATCGAATCACTGCCAAAACATGATGCAATCTCTCTCTCTAGCTGCTGAAGCATGATTTGGTACTTTTTTATTATTTTTATGTGACATTTAAAGAATGGCATTGAAATATCAGTTCTCTGCAACCTGTCATTAACTGATACACACATTAATACATCCAGCTACTGTTCATTCATAGCATATCGCAGGTGCTTCCCCACTTGGAAGCTTGGATGAATTAATTTATCATTTCATTGCTCTATTAAAATAACAGTGATGATGGTCATCATAATAAATGTCTCAACTTTTAGGGTTTTTCATACACAAACGTGTTACTAGTTAGCTACGTTTGTGTGCCCATTTCAAAAAACTGTCCTGTTCATAAAGACTGTTTCAGTTTCCAAATGATTGGTTTGTGTTGAAATGCAGACATTCTAGTCCGTCATATAACCCATCATTCCCTCCTGGAAACAGCTGCAAGCGTATTTTCTTTATCTCATTCCAAATTTTCTGATATGCAGCTCAAAAGACATGAGCAGAGCCAATGTAAATCAGTACAGATCTTCCCCTTCAACCTGTTCTCATTGTCAGCCAAAAAAGAAAATAGAAAAAGTATTTCTGGTTCAGAAGCAGAGAATCCTATAACTGTAATAAGCACAGATAAGTATTTGTGCTGCATTGTATGCTGTGTACTGCGCTGCCTTACCTGCAACACCCCCCAGTGCATCACAAGTGCATGAACATTACTGTCTCAAAATCCCTCACATGTCACTTACTAAGCAGGCTTGTTTTCTATGCAGAAATGCATGACCTTCTCTCCTAAACCACCATGTGGGTATACTGGCACATGCCTCTCCACTAAGGTTAATGTGCCGTTACTGAATGTCAAAATAACTAAGCAATTCACGTCTTTATAGCACAGTTATTTTAAATATTACCTGAATTTTTTATATTTAGTATTTTTGCCTTAACTAAAATATATTTTCAGTATTTTAAAAAGAAACTTTTATTTTTTTAATACTGTACTGTGGGAAAAGAAATACTTTAAATCCATAAAAGCTGTTCCCTAGCATGACTTCAGTGCATTTACCTGAACATGGCTTGGGGGTAAACATTGATCCAATGAGTATAACTGATGCTAAGTGAGGCAGCCAGCTTTGCTTACTCTCGTGACAGTCCCTTAGGCTTCTCTCTTCCTCATTTCTATTTCATCTTGTCTAGGTAGTGAGCCAGCATTATATCCTCATCCATGGCATGCTTGGCAGAAGCAGGTCCTTAGCAGTGAGTTAGAGCAATATAATTTTTCCAGTTGTGACAGGGGAACTTGTAGCCGTCTCACTGGCAGGTCTCTCGCTCCTGTGGCAAACTTCACTGTTAACTCTCTTTTGGGTATCTACACTGTCTGGGTCATGGTCCACTGCTTGGATAGTAAGTGGATCTTACCTGTCTCCTGGATGACGCTTTTCATACTGTTAGACATAAATGTGTGATACATGGTTAAGTTAGGTCTACTTTAAACAAGGCAGATTTTAAAAGGACCACTTGCATGCTTGCATGCAGTGGCCTGTGCTTTTCTTTATGCCCAGAATGAGCCTATGCAAAACTTACCGGCATGAACAGGCAAGTTGGAAATTAGGCCTGGCAAGAGCATACACAAGGCATCTGCACGCAGAGATATCACAGATGCATAACACCAGAATTTTGGAAGCTTGCTGAGCAGCAAGCTGAAGGCCAGGGAGCTGTTACAGCAGCAAACCTAATCTTGGCCTTGCCTTTGTCATTCTCTTCCTACACTCAAGGGGAACTGCAAACCCTGGTGTCGTCCCAACCCTATTCAGGTATGGGTTAGTGGACCCAAGTGTGAATAATTTTTAACATTCAAAGAGAAGGATGGGCCAGAGTGAAATTTTTGCTAACAACTTTTAAACACCAATTAGAACAACAAACAGCCAAAATTCAGGAGAATCTTGCAACAGTAACAATTAGAAAAGTTTTCTACAGAGTTTAGCACTTTTGAAAACATTCCACATTTTACCTAGTGCTGAGCTATCTATCATACATACCTTATCAGGGCATTCAGCTGGTGTGGCTTCCCAGCAACTGTTCAGGGAACTCTCCCAGAGCTCTCCACCAACTAATGTAGGGTGAAAATGCAGAGGAGATTATATTTTCCAAATTAGGCTTAAAACTCTCAGATAGAAATGTGCATCTGTTCCATGTAAGAATCTGTTCTATTAAGCTTAGCAAAGCTAAAGAATAAAGAATATGATTGCTCAATGTAGATAATTATTAGGGTAAAACAGAAACAGAAAGGAGGGGAGAGAACACTTTAAGCCAAAGGTTATTGTTGGCCCAAAAACTAATGAGAATGTGGAAATCACAAGGAAGTTAACCACTGGAGCAGTATTTCCCAATCATAGTATCAGGCAAAGAGCTCAGAAAGCAGCAGAGAAAAATAAGGGCTGGCTTACGGAATCGGAAGCAGAGCTTCTGCAACATGGTGCTGTATGTTGTCTAATATAGTAGGATCAGGTTATCAATGAGAGTATTCAGGAGAAGAGTTTGCAAAGGGCTACATTAATGATTACATTCTGGAACATCCTTCCAGTGGGAATGGCAGGAATAAAACCAAAAAATCTAAGTTCTATCTTGGCAGAGTTAGGGAAAATAGTTATCTGATGGGGTCCTTGTGGTAGCAATGGCCTGGATTCAAAGGACCAACTATTCTTCAAATTACCTCCTTTTCCAAATCTCTTCAGGAAGAAATTCCATTTGACATGCCATAGGCTTAATCTTATTCCAGTCTTCCCTGCCAAACCGTGTGGGGCTTCACTTACACTAGTAAACTGAGAAAGCCTGTTCTCTGGCTGGGCAAAGCACTGTCGTTGGCTAATATCATAACAGGAATCATGTTTAGAATTAGACAGCACAGACTACTGTGGGACTGTGCTCAAACCTGTGCCCTTACTCTTCTTATTTTACTGGTATAGCTCTAGTATTTTAGTGCCTTTATTAATTACTGTCATATGTGTAGGATGTAGGAATTGTGTAAGTGAAGAAGAAAGTACTGTGATGAAAACTCTTTGTACACCTTTAAATAAGTCTTCAGAGTGCAATTCTTCTTAGTGATCACTAAGCCTGTATGTGTTCTATAGGAGGAGTTCAACAGTAGCTAAAATATGCTGAATAACAAAAGATGTATTAAGTATAGCTCCTAGAACACCCACAGCCAGGCACTGTTCTCTTCTTAGCGGAGAACAGGAGGTTCTAAATAATGGAAGGAGCAATTTCTATCTTGCACCAACCTTTGGTTTTTTTAATCACTACTACATAGTTCTGCAGAAAAAAACAGACCCAATAGCCAAGGAAAGAAATCACCAAAGCCAGCTAGTGAAGTGCTGATTGCTGAACCATAGCAATCCTTCTGGTGCAGCCCTTTTCTCTCTTCCCCCTGTCCATGCTCACATCAGCTTCTCGTTCTTCTCCTTCAACTCCCATATGTAAACGTGTTTCAGTGATGCTCACAGGTGCTATTTCCAGCAAGATTCTTCCAATTTTTCCACAGCTACACAGTGTCCATGACCCCTGCATTCCTGTTACTGTGTTGGTTGTTTTAGTCCCACAGCCTAAACCAGTGATTACAAAAGAATCTCTTCATGCACCTCATTGCTTAGGCTTAGTTTTGTGTACAGCTGTGTTGCCTTCTATGTGCCTAGTAAAATTCTAAAAATAGGATTTGTGCATATTTCTGTGTAGGCTGTGCCCACACTCCATATTTTTTTCAGCCTATTAGTCCACAATGGTGAATATTAGAGCATCTTTTCCTGTTGTTACTGTCCTAAAACACACCAAAAAATGAGGATGTCATGTTTGCAAAAAAATGAAATTTAGTGCTGTGTAAAGACCCTTTTTAATGAAAGGAATTGCTAAATTGCAGCATTTGAGCATCTTCTGCATAGGGGAGGGCATCCATCATCGTAACTCTTGCTTGGTTTTTATACTTGATGGTTGTTCTGGTGAATAAGAAGAAAATATTGTGCCATGCTGCTTTTCACAGGTTCACTCTCACTGTCTTTGAGAAGCGTGTTTTATTATACATATAATTCTCTCTGCTGTTAGGTATTAGACCAATTTTAATATGGAAAGTAAAGAGAAAACATGCCATTTTGGTCTTGTAGCCAGCAAACTTGGAGCACTTACCTGACTCACAACTGAAAACACATCAGTTGTCAAATATGTATATGAATTAGAAACTACACAATCTGGTTGAAAGGCCTCATAAATAAATTATGTTCCATGTATAAGACACATTTGAATAATAAGGAAGTTTATTCAAAGAACTCTGTTTTATAGAACCACTTTGCTAGTATTTTTCATATACAGTAGTTTCAGGAATAGATTTATATACAATGTGAATTAGAAGATACTAGGCTATTTGATTTTGTTGTGTTACGCTTGAAGCTTGAATTGATTGCAAGCTTAGGAACCTAACATATTTATTTTATTGCTATAAAACTGCTTCTAAATATCAAGATCTTTTGTGATGTTAACAAGATTTCACACTTTTTTAAATGTGTAAATTATTTTCTTGAAATTAGTATGTTAGAAAAAGCATTTTTCCAAACTGCAGTAGTGGGGGGAAATTTAAGAAATATATTTTTGCTTTCACAGAGAGGTGAAATCTTCAATAACTGACTATCAATAAGCTATCACTTTTACTTCCTTTTGATTACTAAGCCTTGAGTATGCAGGTTACTTTCAATGAAGAAAAAAATCAGAAACCATCTCTTGAAAAGTACATGGGATTTTGTATACTTAAGCTTCCAAGTTTTATTCTCAAATCCTTTTTTTTGGTGCAAATACAGTTCAGATGTACAAAAACATGACTACAATTTTAACAGTCTAGCAGGCTGTACTCAAATAGGAGTTTTATTTGTGAGCTGATTATTTTATTATATCTCTGTGTCTTGCAAATTATTAGATAATGGTTGTAATATAATTCTAGTTTCTGGACTAGACTCTGTAACTATCAAATCCCAATAATTTATGTGAAACAGAAATAAGCTTTCTTATTGGTTTAAATTAAATAGGCCCTTAAAAGATGAGAGATATGGACATATGAACTGACAAATATACTTTTGCCAAGTGTTGTTTCTTCCCTTTAGTTTGAAGCTTAGCAAGTATTGCATATTGATATGCAATATATATATATATGATATAAGAACCAGAAAGACCACTTGAGAGTGCACAAATAATATGAAAAATGGCTCATTAGACTCTTGAAGAAACAAGCTGAAAATCATTCTTTTAGCTGTAACACTCAAAATTTTGAAACTCATATATTTTCCCATTAAAATATATTCCTGAAAAATTATGTGTATGTTTTTAATTCAGTGATAGGCACCCAAACAGAACTGAATCAAGTGGGAACTTGTTCTCAAAAGTGTTTCTTCCAGGCTAGGTAGATACCATCAGTTCTTTATGTACTCACCAGAAACTAAAATTAACTAGCACCATTCTTAGATAAGCCTTTTGCTTTCTGGGCAGAAAAAGCCAAGGTTGCTGTAAGTAAAGTTAGTGGAAAATTTGCTGTGACTTAAAATCCTGTGAAAGCTTCTGCACTATTCAGATTTCCAGCCTTCATTGAAAGACTGTGCAAAACAGCAAAGATAAATCAAAACTCCTTAACCATATGGTCTTTTTTCCTTCATATTATTTATTTGTGTTAGAATATATTGATGGGCTTCATCCAGCCCAATGTTAATGAAACGTGTGCGAGGCTAGAAAAAGAACTTCTGCTATGGATATTTTGATTGTCAGTGACAGTGGTAGAGCAGGTTTTTTGTTTCCAAAAAGGATCAGACAAAACATACTGCCTTCTTTAAAAAAAAAAAACCAAACCAAAAAAAAAAAAGCCCACAAGCAACTGACAGTAAAGATTAAAAAGGAGATTTCAAGGAATTATTTGGAAAATACTGTCAGGATGAGTGAAAAGGAGCATATTTTAATGTGAAAAATCTAAATGCAAACAATGTGTATTAAATATGCATTTAAACTGATATTTTTTCACTGGCTTTGCAAAGTTGATAGGGTTTTATGGAAGAAAAGCATCCAAGTATGAATTTATTCTAACTAACAGTTAGATGTTCATTTGCATTAAGGCATCCTGTAATGTTTGAAAGGAGACAGGAAAACACATTATGTTAAACTTGTGATTTATTTTGGTGTCTACAGGGATATGTTGTAAAGCTCTCAAGCTCACTGTCCATTTTTAAGCAAGCCAAATTTGCATTCACACTATTAGGTTTCTGCACCTTAAGCCCATCCACATGCCTGAAAAAAATATATTTACTAGTGTTTACATGGATACTTGTTCCCATTGACATGCTCACGTTAAATCCAGGCAGAGCACTGTCTCTGCCACTGAATGGAAAATGAATTTTCACAGACTGACAGCTTTCTTTGTACAACTACTCCTAAAAAGTTTGAAGTCAACATTCAACAATATGGAGCCCTTCATCTTATTCCATGTCTCACGTGTACATCATGTTATGCGAATTCTCAGCCTTTTTTAAAAAAAGAAACCCCCAGTTCTTGAACGTTAGGATTGATTTTGAGTATCGAGATGAGGGAGGGAAATTGTGATGGGATGCAAAGATAGGAAAAATGGGCAGAGTAGGAGAGTTGGCAAGTGAATTTGACTCTGGAAAAGTTACATATAAACATAGGGGGAAGACTTTTTTCCACGCGTTTTGTTTTCTCCTGTCATTCAGTTTCATAAGCATAAGATGATAAAGCAAGATTCATGCACAAGATTTTAGTTCCAGATACTTATTATGCCAACTCAAGTCATGAGTTCCACTGCAGTTTTTCAACATAGCAACAGCTCTATTTTTTAAATTTTGCAGAAGCTAGAGCTTTTTCTGAGTAGATACAAAAAAAGTCTTACGAGACTGTTTGAGAACAGATTAAGCTGTCCACAAAGACAGTGCCTGTAGTTCAGCTTAAGTCATGGAGAATGTACAGCTCTACTGCAGGAGATCCACTAACTGTGTCAATTAATGTGCAATGTTGTTGTACATTGCAAGCTGACTCCTGCAAATTTAAAATCTTTTGGTCATCCAAAATGGCATGATTTTGCACACTTGCATTTTGATAAGATTATCCACATGCAGGTTTTGCTAGATCAGTCCAGGTGGTTCACCATCTTACAGGAACAAGTCTGAGAGCTTAGCAAGTCTGTCTGACAATGCAAAATCATCTGCCATGGGAAAAGACTTTTCGTAGGTTGTACAGTAGGAATGGAACTTTCTGAGCTGCTGTGCCAACATGAGAACTACTGTTACCTATTGTTATGCCACCTCCAAACATACAGAATATATGGCCTGTATAGCATTTTGTTATGTTCAGTCTATGTGCATGGGTGGCACGGTGTTGGCACACAGTGGCTAATTTTGGTCCTTCCATTAAGTGTGAGCGACTAGGCTTGGCACAGAGACAAATTTTACAGTTCCAGAAATGGGAAACCTCTAATTTTACACAGTAGTTCTCTGGCATTTGTTAAATACATGCAGGGATAGATCAAGCTGTCCTTTCCTTATCCCAGATCATCCTGTGACACTGTGAAGGAAGCCCTGAGGAGTCTATTCCTCAGCAGTCTTCCAACACCCTGCTTCCTCTCATTGCAGTGGCAGTTACCTATCACCCGTATCTGACCCTGCTGGTTCTTCCACTGCCACTGAAGAAGCTGTGAGCTAAATCACTGCCTTGGCATTCTGCAGTCTCCAGTCTGCAGGCAGACAATTATTTGTACTGTAGTGTTTCCTTGCTTCTCATTAGGAACTGGGAAATAGTACAGTAAAATATGGCAAAGTGTGTGCTACTTCTACACTTTTCGGTTCAAGCAAAGCAATAAGCTAGAATAGATTAAATTGAACATAATGTATTTGATCAGCCAAAACAGTTTTTTGATTCAGAAGATGACTTACTAAGTAGAGAAGATCCCTGGACAACTGTCCTTTGATGCACATGTTTACAAGATGATCCAGTGATGCTTGTTATACAGAAGCTTGTAATGGATACAAACAAGACTAGCAATGCCGGCCTTCCTACGCCTTACCCTGCTTCCCCTCCCCTTCCCCAAGATCACTATTCCCAGGGAAAGGTTTCCTGCCAGCATGAGGCAGAGCAACAGTGAAACAGTCCCCAACTCTCCAGATAACTTGTGTTCATGTAGGTAATCAAGCTCATTCCTTTCCTTTTGGCTATGGCAGTGTAAAGTACAGAGCCGTGCCACAAGTATTAGGCGCAAACAGACCTTAACCCCCGAAATATTCTCCTTAGGAAAAGTCTTTCCAGGATCTAGAGGGGACAGTATGCTTAATGTTTTTGTGACAATTGACTTGTTCTTTGCATTTTAAACAGCAGTATTATAAGAACTCCCCTAAGAAAACTCTCCCGCTACACAAAAAAGATGACACTGAATTCTGGACATTCTGTGGGAAAAGACAAAATGTTGTGTTCCACGTAGATGATGTTTATCTCAAACAATCATCCATCTGTGATAGAAAAAGACCCACCAAACTGGGTTTAAAATATAGCCTGGATCTGCAGCATGCTAGTTAAGTAAGAAGTGTTTCTCAAACCCTTTTCCAGCAAGACCCATTGTGATTTCTTGCAGGGACTTTATCTTGGAGTCTGTTTTAAGAGATGTGGCCGTAACCATGGGTTGCAAACTACAACAAAATGTACATCAGAAATTGGAAGCTGGCAAGAAGTTTGTGGATGTGAGGTTATACAGGGTGGCTTAAATAAGCTCAGTGGAGATGTGCTTCTTTGAAAGTATTGGTTGCCATGCACATTTTGAACTGAAGTTACCTATTAAAACATGATACGAGGACTGCTGCATCATGAGATTAGAGGCTTTTTCTCCTTAAATGTCTAGCAACCCCATGGTTTTCCAGCTTTGCTTTGTTTTGATTTGATTTATTTCACCTCCACCACTGCCATTCTCCTTTCTATTGTGCATAATAAGTTGAAAAGAAAAGCATTACCCTAAAGTTTACCAGCTCAAAATCAGCAGGCCAGCACTGTCTGAAAATTTTAATCACTCTGGAATCGTAGAATATTTTGAGTTGGAAGGGAGCCATCAGGATCACTGAGTCCAACTCCAAGAATCACACCATGTGCCTAAGAGCATTGTCCAAGCACTTCTTGCACTCTGTCAGGCTTGGTGCTGTGACCACTCCCCTGGGAAACCTGTTCCAGTGCCCAACCACCCTACGGGTGAAAAACCTTTTCCTAATATCCAACCTAAACCTCCCCTGACTCACCTCCATGCCGTTTCCTCAATTCTGTCACTGGTCATGAGAATGAAGTTGTCTGTTTAGATTCCAGCAAATAGAATTCAATATCCATGACACCTGCCTTGCATTAAGCACTGTTAAACAACTTCACTGTCAGTCTTCACAGTGTTCAAAATATCTTTGCCTGGAGATTGAACTCCCTTCCTGTGACCCATTTGGAGTCACAGCAATGTGAGCAAAAGAAGTGTACATTATGACGGTGCTTTTTGGTAAGGAATGAGAGCTAGTTCCAATGGAAGCATGGACTGAAAGAGTCTCAAGGACTCTTAGCCAGGCACCTTTCACAGGCAGGGCAGACCCTTTAGTCAAGAAACACATTTTAAAATACTTAAGACAGGGAAAATATAAAGGTGACATTTATTTTTCCATTTGTTTTCTACACAAAGCTGTATAATTTTGGCACTGAAACCAAGTCCACAGATGAACATTCATTCTTTCCTTGCAGTTTTTAATTTCCTTGTAAGTTCTTCACAAGCACTCAGATTAATGTATTTATAGTCCGTTTCATTCCAATTCATTTAAATGGTCTATGTCTTGCCTTTGAATCTCATATGAATTTTATTGTTAATGTAATATTTTGCTGCATTACTTTGAACAGCTTTAAAAGTATAATGCTCTAGTTAAAGAAAAATTATACCCTCAGAATGCTGTCTTAGAAGTTGGAACAGTATACTTTGGAAATGATGTTTATATTATAACTCCCAAAGGCATCACAGGGTGCTTTTGTCTGTATGTCTGTCTTCTGCTTTCTGTGTTACAGTGTGTATTTGTACTTCCTCACTAACTTGATACTCTTCAGTCTGAAGGCCTAAGTCTGCAAATATGTGGATACTGTACCTTGATTGAGCATCCCACAGAGCAGAGAGGGCTTACTTGTGTGCGTACAGTTGCTCACAAAAAGTATTTGCAGAAGAAGGCTTTCCTTTAGTAACTGACTGTAGTTGTGAGGACACATGGTTAATAACAGCACCAAGACACCAGTAAATGGGGTCAGTGTTTATTGAAGACATGGACACATTTATCTTCAAGTTATTTGACATTAATCTAAATTATTGCTATTATGATTCAATATATCATTTCTTATGAAAACACATTAGTCCTGTGAAAGGGTAGTTGCAAAAAAAATGTTGAGTCTTGTTGCTTTATTGTTTATTTGCATTTAGTATACATTTTGGTTGTTGAAGCTAGCTTCTTAGGCAGGAAGATAGATCAGTCCGAAAATCATAAATAAGCTTCATACTGTACATTGAATTTTGCAACTAGAGTAGTATGTGTGTTCAGATTTAGTATTTTTTATGCTTTAGAGCATTTTTGTTTGTTTAAATATGTAAAGGAATAACCAGATTACTTTGAAATGCTATTGTAGAGCTAATTTTACACATAGTGGGGGAATGTTGTCTGAAAAACTAAAATTAGAAAACATTACATAGGCTGCCTTTGGCTTTAGTTTATTTGTAGAAGGTCCAGCAGGTATCTGTTGATTCCAGATGTTTAAGCCAGGGGCCAAGTTTCTGCAGCATCTTGTAACTGAAGAAAGTTTTCTGCAGTGATAAAGTTGCCCATCTGAGCTTGAAGTAAGATTGCTGCCTAAACAAAAGCATAAAGGCAGCAAATTTAGATTGGGGGTTTTTTGTGCATGGACAATTGCATTAAATGGAATTGGAGATTCAAAGTACTTTAAATCATTTAGCATGGTTTGCTCTTGTTGTAACTCCACTGACTTCAGTTAAATTAAACCAAGAATTTGGCCTTGTAAGTCTACAAATTTCAATGTCAGGCAGCTCAGGTCTACATAAAGATACTTAAGCTTAGTAAATGGGCAAGAATACTATATGAATTGTAATGTGTGATAAAAATCTTAACTATAGTAACACCATTTCTCTAAAAATTTCATTGCTTTTTTATACAAAAGTTCAGAATTGCACTTCTTAGTGGCATTTGGATATGTGGAGAAAAGCAGGATGCTGGTACAGAAATGAATCAGAAATAAGATTCAGTTCTTACCGCTCCATGTGTGCCTACCTTACACGTTACCAATCCCACTGAAGTTAACAGAAGTCATATGAAGTTAAGCCTGTCTGTAACTCCCACAGAATACTGGTTTCAGAATCTGCAAGATAAGTTACGTTCTCAAAAGGCATTATTAAAACTTGTGGTTTCAGGTTTACAGAATACTATGAACAGTGATAACAGCTTCTGAGACACATCCAGAGTAACTTTTAAAATTGATATTACACCAGACCAACATCCATTAGCAAATTAAAATCTCTGTCGGTATCTTCATTTCACAGTATGATTTTACAAAAAAAAAAATTACATGAAAAACATTCAGAAAATTAAAACAGCCTCTAAGGCTGTTTCGCTTTTCTTTTTTCCTCCTTTTTCCACCTTTTTTTGTCATAAAGTATCATTTGCTCTGGAGTTGTCTAGGATTTGATAATTCAAGGAAAACATGCAAAGCAGTTTGGAATATGTTTCTTCATTCACCTTAGGGCATATACTCAGCTGGTGAAAATCAGCATAGTCCTGTTGACTTCTACAGCATTGTATCAATTATACCAATGCGACAGTTGGCACGTCGGGTTTTGGCATTTCAAGTTACTCTACCTACATATGCAGTAGGATTCTGTTTTGCAAGATGGAAAGTTACCCTACAGTGCAAACTGTACTACCTAGACTACCATTGATACCTATTCACAGGACATGATTTCACTGTATCATTTCATACTTGAAATTCATGATGTTCTTTTAATCAGGGTACAAACATGAAAAGGTGCATGTGTTACTGTTTCTTTTAAAGGTGCATCATTTTGTTTTTTATTCTGTGTGCTTAATAGTTACTAGTCAGTGTTCTTTCCATTCTTTGCATTCAGCATTAAAATAGTCTATGTGTGAAATACAGTATCACCTGCAGAGGTACAGAAAAATGTAACAGCAATTTCTTGAATTGTTGCTCAAATATACTGGTTTACCTTTTAGTCATCAATATGACATCAAGGGGCTACAACATGTGAACTGTGGTATATAGAAGTCTTGCGCCATTGCTGTACAGGAAATCTTGCAGACTCCTTCCTTTTTCTTGCACGGCTGCTGATTACCATATACACATCGGGAAAAAGTATGTTTCTGCTGTACAGAATGGCTGGGAAGTAACACAGACACTTTGGAAACTCTAGAGCTCCCTTTGCAAGCTTTTGAACAAAGCCCTTTGATCTAACTGCATGCCTGCTCTGTGTCCCAAATTTCACCCTATGGGGCTTTCCGCTTTAAGAACACCCTCAGCTGGGGCTACTTTACGTTGACTGCATTGAAGTTCATCGGAGCATGCACCTTACCGTATTAACATATTCTTTAGATTTTACAAGTTTGTAAAGATGGTTGACTGCAAAACTAATCATGTGTCAATACAGCAGAATTAAATTAAGGCACACAGAAAGTTATCAATAATGTATTATATCAGATTTACAGTCCTTTGGAACTGAACGTTTTGCTGCTGGCAGTGCAAGAAAAGCAAAGTTGTGTATTTATTGTTGGGTGCTGAGGGTTCAGTATGAAAATCAATATAATAAAAATTTTCGCAGTGTCTAGTTTTCTTTAGTTCCCAAATTATTGAAAAGTAAAAAGGCAAAAAATTAGTTTTGTATTTAAAACTGCTTCACCCTTCTAGCTATATTTTTCTTTTATCTAAAAATGTAAAATGAATACAAATGCAGTAAGTATTGTATATTAAATACAGAAAATTAGCAACATTGGTTTCTAGTTTTTGTGTTTGCAAGTGTTTTTCTCAACAGCCTGTGTATTCTAGAAAATCAACAAACACAACCAAACACAGAAACATAAGCACATGCACACCCCTTCCAGCACCTTACCCTATACAAATTTATAACAATCTAACCTCTTTTATCCCAATTTCTCATTCCTGAGATACTTTGCTTACCTAGGATGAATTCCATTTAAAAAAATTAAGATCTGAAAGATTACTTTTTCTTTCAAAGGCAAAATATTGCTGCAATTGCTGGGAATGCTGTATGATTCAGCACTGGTCTGTCTTCACTGAAATCTTTGTTTTGGTCTAGGCAAATTGTGCTTTAATTCAGCTATAGTGGCTCTCAGTCATCCATTAAAGGCACTGTTTTTCCCAAATGTTACTTGATCCAGTTATTATGCTAATAGGCATGGTATTTGTGTATTCCTAAAGATTCTGCTATTTTCATCTTTTAAGGAGCTGAGCACACTTTATTGATTGAGGTTTTTTTCTTGATTGGCTGTAAATATGACTAGTAACATTTCTGGGTATATAGAAATGATAAAAGTGTGTGTGTTTTGAGTCAAATACAAAATGACACATCAGACTGTAAAACCAGGTGCATGTTTTCTCTCTTCAACCAAAAAATCCTCATGAAAACAATTCAAATAAAGCTTCCATTTATTGTAAAGATCATTAAGTGCTCTGAAGAGCAGGATACAAGTAGCTTCTACTAACATGGCCTCCAACGAGCCACCAGATACAGGAATCTAAAAACTATCAGCTAAAGCATTCAAAGAGATGTCAGCTTCTGGATGAAAGCTGACAGAAGGACAGAAATGACTGACAAGCTAACCAGACCCTAAAGCCTCAAAGGAGTTTATATCTTAGAATCAAAACTTTATGCTGCCCTTAGAAACTTGAAGAAACCATGAAAGTCTTTTACAGACATAGTTATATACACTGGAGGTGTGGCACAGCCTGAAATAAGAACAGCAGCTACCTTCACATTATGTGACATTCCTAATTAGTCTTTAAGCACATTATAAGATTATGAGCAGCAGTCTAGCCAGGGACAGACACAAAGTAAACTGCAGTGAGGCCAGAGTGACAAATACCCATATTAGCCATAGTTAATGCATTGTGAAAAAGGGAAAAATCATGGGGATATCTAACATTACATAAGAGCTACTGTAGAGATCTGGATAGTATCTGGTGTTTTATCTCTGATAGTGCTCAGAGCAAGACACCACAGAAGAAAATCCAACAATCTGTTGACAATTATGGAACAAATTCTTCACATGGGAATATTCTTCCTAGCCCTCATCTCTGAGATGGTGAGTTCATAAGACCCAATTATGGAAAACTATATTAAGAAAAAATCCATTAAGTAAAATAGTAAGCACCTTGTAGGAAAAAGCACAAATGTTACTCTTCCCATTATCCACATAAATGTTCTCATACTCTTTGTCTCAAAATTACCTAATACACTAGGTATCACATGTCCATTGGCACCATAGAAACAAATGTTCATTTAAAAAGAATTTTAAATGCCTTGTCTTTGTCTGTTATTTGCCTGCCATTTACTGAAAAATGGAAAGCAAGATTTACAGTATCTGTATCAGTTCTCATTTTGAACCCATCAGTTTTGTTACTCCCCCACCTCCCACCCCTTTGATAAACAAGATCATCGTTTAGTCTCCTGTCACACAGAAGTCCTTTGCCTAAGTATTTTCATCCATTTTTAGAAATCTGATTTGCCTGGCTGGACTCCCAAGCCTTTGCAGCCCAGAGAAGAAAAGCTAATAGGGGTTTAATTAAAACGCTGTGGAGAGCCTAGCAGAGGACTCCCTCCCCAGTGCCTGCATGGAGGGGGACCCTGCACCCTTGCTTCCTTCCACAGCAAGTCTTCCTGTTTCCAGACACCAGGCTCAAAGCCTCATGGCACAAAGCGTGGGATGAATAAACTCTCTTAGTTCAAATTTGGTCAAAACATTTCTGAAGAGTAATTCTGTCCCAGCAGACTCGACACAGCTTAGGCATTACCTACGGCTGCTGCAGCTGAGCCACAGCCCACCGAGCCCTGCAGCCCGGCCACTGTGCCAGCACAGAGACAGACCGAGAGCAGTGCTCCAAACCTGAGGCCACCCTTGTGCCTCCCAGGGCTGCAGCAGTGCTGGGGACAGCCTGCATGTGTGCAGTGCCATGGGGTAGCCACCTGAAACTGGATTGCATGGGGATGCTCCAGAATGGCCCAAATCTGAACATGCACTTGGGGTGAGGACTTCACCTTGCTTCACAAAAGGGGTATCATAATAGACTTAGTAATACTCCTAACCTCATTTTGTATGTATTTTAGTGCAGTTTATTTCTTTTGTTTTCCATGTACTTCTCCAGCATCACAGGTACCACAGGGAGAACTTCTGCCTGATGTGTTTCCAAAGTAGCCATCCTTGTTTTAGAACATACCAGCTATTTTCTGAGATTTTAAAGTTATCCCTTCCTTTATGCATTATCTTGCAATTTTGAACTCTAAATTTAATTTTCAGCTGAACAAATTTTACTTGCAAATCTGGTATAGTCACTTTCTTAGTTTCCTTCTAGTTCCTCACAGCTTCTTGGTTTCACTAAGCAATTTGGTATCAAATTCCCGTGGGCTCACCAATTTTTCCAGCTCTCATCGAATGTGAAGACAGCAAAGCTATTTCAGTAACAAAACTCATTTGTGCTTTGTATGATTAACATATTAACATGTGATTACTTTTCTTCATTTTTACAAAGCTGTGACTAACATGCAGTAATTTTTATTGGTAATGCTTTATGAAAAGGACACTTGAAATACTGAGTCAGTAGATCCCAATAACTCCCGGGCTTGTCTTAGTACTTCCATTAACCTAATGTAATATTAACCCTGCTGATATTACAATGTGCTTTATTTTGCAGTGCAGATGGCTAACGAGGGATGAGTATACACTTTCTTTTTCTCTTTTTCTCCTTCCCCCCCACCCCCTCAAAGGAGCCCAACTTCATTGAATTCTATGTCAGGACATGCTGCTGTTTCATAATATCTTAGTCTATACACCTACCGAAGGAAAAAACAAAAGGGAGCACTGCCCTTCCACCTGTAATGGACAGCTAGATGGATCAAGAGGAGACAAATATCCTCACCCTCCTCACGAAATCCTGCCCCCTCCTGAGAGGCAGATTCCAGACGTGTGCCCCAGGATACAAGTGCACATTGACATTTCACCCGGGTTCCCCTCAGAGCCACCCTCTGCTCCCCCTCACAAAGGCAGTCCCGGCGCTCGCCCTGCCGGCGCCTCCTCAGGACAGGAGAGACCTGGAGTTCCTGGAGCGGGTCCGGTGGAGGACTACAAAGATGGTCAAGGGACAGGAGCATCTTTCTTACGAGGAAAGGGTGAGGGAGCTGGGCCTGTTCAGCCACAAGAAGAAATGACTGAGAGGGGACCTCATTAATTTGTATAAATATCTAAAGGGGGGAGTGCCAAGAGGATGGAGACAGGATCTTCTTGGTTATGCCAAGCAACAGGACAAGAGGCAACGGGCAGAAACTGATGTACAGGAAGTTCACCTGAACATGAGGAAGAACTTTACTGTGCAGATGACCACGCAATGAAACAGATCGTCTAGTCAGGTTGTTTAGTCTCTTTCACTGAAGATGTTCAAGAACCGTCTGGACACAATCCTCTGCCATGTGCTCTAAGACGACCCTGCTTAGTTAGGGAGGTTTGACCAGATGACCCACTGTGGCCCCTTCCAATCTGGCCTACTCTGTGTTTCTGGTGTGACTGTGTCTCCCCGCCGCTGCCACCGCCCCACCCGACACCCTGCACTAAAACTCCGCTGCTCTCATCCTCTTCCCGCCCCGTCCCCTCGCAGCGGCCGCGGCTCCTCGGCCCTGTCGGGGCCGCTGTGGGCGGAGCGGGGCGGGCGCTGGCGCTGAGGGGCCGCCCCGGCGGCGGTGGCGCCGC
>WBMZ01015510.1:0-17259 GCA_013400975.1 Atrichornis clamosus
GCCCTGCAGGACATGATGCTGGGCTTTCTAGCAGCTTCTCACTGGAGCCAGCCCTGTATGCCCTCCGCTACCAAAAACTCTTGCTAAACCACGACACCACAGTACCTAAGATTAGTCTATTTTCAAATAATTCAAAGTATTTTTCAGGTGACGTTGAAGCACTGGCATTTTTTGCAAAATGTTTAAAAATACTGGGGGGTTTTTTCACATCAACTAAACCTAAGTCTGCAATGAGCTCAGTGTCAGACTTATTATTTGCTAAGATTACAGCTGAAAAACCTGTGGTTGACAGACACTTTACCTGCTACTAAATGGTTCCAAAATTTAGCCTTGAATTTGAGATCAGGCATGCTGGCACTGCACTTACAGACAGAACAAACTTGCTGCATTTATCCAACTCCAAGAGAGCTCTTACCCAAAATAACCTATGTATTCTTAGAATTACTTCAGGCAATGATTTTATATTGGTTTGATCAATATTCTCAATTTTTGTCCCATTCTCAGTGGTCTGTTTTGCTGTTACTTTATAAATTTTATTTTATAATTTGATCTATTTGGTAGCATTAGCCTGCTGGTAACATTAACAGCCCCAGGCAGGTCAAGTAATAGTCCAGGATCCATCCAGGGAGATCAGTAAGGGGCAAAAAGAGAAAGTGCTGGAGACAGAAGGGCCCATCCATGGGACAAACACTGGCCCAAGATCCATCCTGGAGGGAGGGCTGAGACACAGGGGAGGGCTGAGGCAGGGACAGGTATGCAGAGGGGGTGTAGGTGTAGACCCCCAGTGAAGCTGGTCAGGGTCATTAAAGGCCTCTTCAATACACTTGAGCCCCAATAAAGATTTAATTCATGCTCAGCAACCCTTTTATATCTTTGTGAGGTACACACACAGACTTGGTTAAAGAAAATTTTAAATTCCACTATTAATATGTATGTACACACAGTGAGGTCTTGTCCTGGACTATTACTATGAGAAAAAGAAAATCCATAGGAATGTGAAGAGAAAGCCACATTGTACAGTAAGGAGTTGCCTCTCTGTTCACTAATATGGGAAATTGTTTTCACAGGCTGCAGTTAGAAGCAGAATTTGAAGCAGAAATTATACGTACTTGCTACTGGAAATAAACTGACAAAATTTGGCAAATTTTATGCACGTCTCATCATTAAATAAATGTGAATAATGTTTTTAAGTATCAGGCAGTTTGTGAAAGATACCTTTCCTGTTTTTCTTCAGCTCCTTGTGGGGACAATCTTTATGATGATGATGGTAAACGCCTCCCGCCGTGCATACCAGGGGCCTGGCTCACTCCTGCTATTATGGCCTGTTACCTTTTGGTAGCAAATATCCTGTTGGTAAACCTGCTGATTGCTGTCTTCAAGTACGTAAATGATCATACATCTTTGTCTTATTGTTGAGATAAAGTTTCAGTGGGCGCCCATCCACTGATTTTGCAAGGGTTTGCATTCAAACTCAGAATGTAATTACTCTGTGGATATGGCTGGCAAATACTGGCAACAGGGTATACCCTGGAGAAGAGTGAGGAAAGGTGGCTTTGAATTTGCCAGTGATTGCAGCAATGTATGTGAGAGAATCTGGCTACTTCCAATTACCTTCTAATGGATAGTGACAGGCCTCAAGATTGCTCTGGAAAGATGAGAAATAGAATCCAAGAAACCTGCCACATACCTGACACAAACCTATGTGGCCACTGGCAGTCACGACTCCGTGGGAGAACAGCAGAACAAAAATCTGAGCATCAAAAGCTGGAGGCTTTCCCTCTAAATCATCTAGCTTCTTTTTCTTTTTTTCCTCTTGTTTTGTTTTCCATTTAGAAAAAGAAATTAGGGCCTTGCAGAGTTTTTACACAAGCCAAAAAAAGAGTCTGTATTGCCTTGAACCAACAGGAGGGATGGCTGTGTGTTGCTAAGATCTGTGGCCAGCCCAAGCAGTGTGCACTATGCACATGTCTGCATTTACTTATCTGGAGTGAAACTAAATAAATTTCTGCTGCTTGTTCTATCTACCTACACTTAGGTTTCATGCTTTTCCTCTCGTGACATAGGGATTAAAAAAGAAATAATAACTACTTGCTGGCAATACTTTATGAACACAGCACCTGAGAAAAGCAGGTGGTCCATTTTTGCTGCCTTTAAACTTGCAGTGTTGGAGGACTTGTTGGCATGAGTAGCTTGTGTCACAAGTGCAAAAACAGTACTTTGTGTGCCCAGAAATCTGCAGCTCACAAAGCCTGTCTTTCATTTGATGTATGTAGCTTAAAAGGTCATGAATTTAAAGTGCTCAAATGCCAGTCACATAGCTGGGGAGAAGGGGAAGAATCTTACAATGGTAGCTATTATTGGCTGAAGGACCAAGGAATCAGCAGTTTGGGAAGTAGGTCATGCTGTTAACTCCTGGCATCCCAGCCTGCTTGCAAGGGGAATTCCTGCTATAAAGGAGACACAGAATGAAAGCAGATTGTTATTTATCATTGGTAAATAATCTCATGTATACTTCACCTAAAGAAAGCAAAAGCTATGTGTACACAGGAATTCTTTGGTTTCAAAGAGATGTTTTAACTGGTTTATGAATGTAGATATTCTAAAGCACATAAAGTTAGAAAAGCGGGCAGAAAACATAGAAAAGGAAGTGCCAGTATCACCACCATCACAGAAGTGGAGTGAGCTGTCTGAAGATACTTTAAAATAGTCTGCAAAGCTTTTTCTAAGACAG
Organism: Atrichornis clamosus; assembly: GCA_013400975.1. Classification (NCBI taxonomy): domain Eukaryota; kingdom Metazoa; phylum Chordata; class Aves; order Passeriformes; family Menuridae; genus Atrichornis; species Atrichornis clamosus. The sequence continues at coordinate 2,732 of WBMZ01015510.1, forward strand.
AATATCAAGGCTACTTTCTCTTAGTTGGTATTTCATAACTGTGACTGTTGTTATGTCTGGATTGAGTACTATCACTTCACATCTGCTGAATTTCAAAATCAAACATCTATATAACACACCTTACTTTGCTGTAAAAATGAAATTCTTCCAAGAATAAATTTCTTTACAAGAATATGTGCCATGTTTTCAAGTGAGAAGTTTGAGGGAATAAAGTTTGCATTTAGGACATTTTGTGAAAACTTGAAAAGTCTTCTATGTAGGTCAAGTTGATTAGCATATTAAAGGAAAACTATGTGAAGCTTCTGAGTTTAGCATACAAAATACTTTTCATGGATTTAATACTTTGTGTAGCATCAAATACTGGCATGTGTTAAAAGAAGTAGTTTATAATCAAGCCCCAAAGTACCAATTATGTGATACATAAATTGTGCAAGTTTTTTCACTGAAACCTAAAGGATTTGTAGAGTAGGAGCAAATGGTCTAAGAGGAGGATGGTTCTAGGTGGTGTCTGAGGAGTGCAGAGCACCTTCTGTTTGCTTCCCTCAAAAGGAGTAGTGAAATCATGAGTTAAAGTTAATCCTCAATTCAGTAGCACCAACAAAGAGCTGTACCAAGCAAGTCATGTGGTTCCATGTTGTTGTTTAGCTGCTGCTTTTTTCAACATCGTACTTGCTCAATGATAAGTAAAATTAGGAACCTCATAGAAACTGTACCTGTGTTTCCTTTCAGCAATACCTTCTTTGAGGTAAAATCCATATCCAACCAAGTCTGGAAGTTCCAGCGGTACCAGCTGATCATGACATTCCATGACAGACCTGTCCTCCCCCCACCAATGATTATCTTCAGCCACATCTACATCATCATCAAGCGAATCTGCTGTCGCTGCAAGAAGGGTGATGGAGACCAGGACGAGCGTGACAGGGGCCTGAGTATGCAAGAAATCTTATCTAAATTGGGCTCGTTGCACCATAGTAGCAGAAAGCAGCAGCTTCTGCAGCACTGAACTATTTTGTTCACCTCGATGAACAAGTGTATTTGCAGAAGATAATATGGGCCAATATTTGTATCAAGCTAACAGCTCTGGGGCTCTGTGGGTGCCTGAGAATCTGCAGCTCTCTGATGCTAATGAAGACTTCCTTTAACATGCTTTCTTAAAACAGTGAGATGGTATCTACTTAATCCAGTGGGTTATCAAGTTCTAGTGAAGTCTATATATTGGGAAGGGCAAACAGGAAATTCAAAAAAAGGGATCACAGTTTCAAACGTCAGCTACAGCGTCAGCCCTGTGCTTGTGAGCAGTCTGTGGCTAAGAGTATCCCCACTGTCATTTAGAGATTTATCTGTCATTTCACAGGGAAACTGTGAGGATTCTTCTCCTAACATACTCTGTACCTGTTAATTATTATCTTCATTATATGCCTCCTGGAAATAATCTGAGGCTCACAAGTATCACTCTATTTCTACATTTCACAGGACATGTTTTTGCACAATTGGAAAGAGAAAAAGGAGAAAAGTAAATGTAACACTTCTTCCAAATGCAAGGAGACAAATCCAAATAAAGGATGAAATGTTCCCAAGAGCTTATACTCCCCTTGAATTTTTCTTATATGATTATAAATTTCTGAACATCTTAGCCAAAGAATATCTGTGAACAATCTGTTAAATCTATCTGTTGCTTATAACTGGCATCCTTTTAAGAACAATACTTGGATGAAATACCAGTCAAACTGGCAGAGAGTGCCCTCATTTCTATCTAGTAAAATCTGGTCAGTTTGTTCAGTGCACAGCACAGCTGTTAAACAGTGCCAAAGTCATGGAGAACATAGAATCCCCTGTGGATGGCCATAGAAGCAGATAATGGTCATAATGCATTCCACTGCCTTCACAACTCTGCCCATCTTCGGCTAAGTGCTCATTCCCTATTTAAAGAAATCATCTGTTCATTTAGTGCAGGAGTAGAACCTGCAATATGTCCATGTCCAAAATAAGCTGCTAAATTGGATTTAAATTGACTGCCAGAAGTTCAGAAAAAGGAAACTCCTCTTTTGTTCTTTTGCACAGAGTTATTTCTGAATGATGAAGAGCTAAAAAAACTGTATGAGTTTGAAGAGCAGTGTGTAGAAGAATACTTCCAGGAAAAAGAGGATGAGCAGCAGTCATCTAATGATGAACGCATCAGAGTTACCTCTGAAAGGTACCTATTATAACAAAAAAATCCACACCATTTGTCTGGAACAGTATTTTTAGTATCTTCATTATAACCACAGTTGAGTTAAAATACAAAAGACTTAGATCTTGAAGAAAACCATCACCAACTCAGAAACTCATGTGAATCCCAAGTAACTATCTGAGCAGGTGCATCTCTCACAAGAGCAAGCTTTTAGTTATTCCTACTGTTATGTCACTAAATCTGCTCATTTGGGTAGCTTTGTTATAAGAACATTTTTGCTCATGGTGAATTTTATACCTCGCATCTATCTGAGGATCAGAGTTATGCTTTTTATCCATTTGAGTAAATTGCAGCTTGCTGTTTCCAACAATTCATCCAACCATGAGAAACTTGTTGGAGCTTAATGACAAAAGCACTGAGGGTTCTTCCCTTGGACCTGTGGTTTACATTAGTGTCTGGCACTCACAACTGCTGAATTTTAATCTCTGCCATGGATTCTCTTGGAAGCTTTGAACAAGGCATTTAGCTTTTCAGTATGAAGTCCCCCATTTCAAAGACAGGGAATATTCACATGTAAATCATTAAGCTATTCTGAGGACTAGGTAATGTTTGCATATTGCTGTGTAAGCACACAGTGATAATGGCAGCAGCCTTTTTTACCAGGTCACTTGGCAAGACTATTCCCACAGGTTCTGCCCATTCTGTCAGTAGATCTAAGTAAGTCAAGAGATGGGGTCTTTTGTCACTTCCTTGAAATGATGAAAAATTCTCCCTGTAATGGAAATTATACACAATTTAAACACTCTTTCACCTTAATCTACCTAATGCTATTCTGTTGATGAAGTACTCCACATATATATTTATATATATATATATATGTATATTCATTTTACATTTGTTAAGAATTACCTCTGTGAGCCATATAATTCTTTAACAGATAAACATCTTCCTCCTGAGAGAGGCCCTGAACATCTTGCCTTATTATAGGTGAAATTTGAGAATAGAGAAGTAAATTAAACCATGTATTCTAGTAGTTTCTATAGCACCAGTTATCCATGGCCATTTGTCAAAATCCTAGGTATTGTGGCAAAGAATAAAGCAGGGCTGGTAAGCCTCACTGGTTCACTATGGTCTATGGCCCCAAAGCAGATTTGCTTATTTCTCATAGCTTCTTGCTCCAGATGCTTCATCATCTTTTGTGTGTGAGAGCAAAAAACTTAATTTCCACACTTGATTTACTAGTATATGATCTCTAAGTCACATTCTAATGAATTACTTTTATATGCATATTTCTAGTACCACCACATCCATTATGATATAAATGAGAAGAGAAAATGGGGAAAAGCATTATTTTAATTGAACAAGACAATAGTTCCACTCTCTTCAGCTGATACATAATAGAAAGGTATTTCAAGAGCTAAAGCAATCTCATCGACACCAGTATATGCTCTCTCTCATACAGCTAAAAACCTGTTTTACAGCATGCTTTGATGCTATTTTAAGTCACCCTGTGAGCATGTCATTAGAAAGTGCTTTTCATGTAATTAATTTGATGCTTCACAGTGAAAGAGAACAACTGAGCTCACAGTGGGTGGCACATGGAGAAGCGTTAATAGTAGTCTGTCCCTAAGGGCTCTTCTGCCATGAAAATAAGGGCAAAGTTCAAATAGCCCTCTAATGTGGTGTATGAAAAGCACAGATAACAAGAGAATGCACATGCTTTTGATGCTACACATAGGCAAAAAGAATGAGACATTACACGTATCACAGAATTCTGCCTTAGGAAGAAATCAGGAGCTGGGTGCCTATAATGGGTTACTGCACCATTCTACAGGTTCTGTTCTGTGCTTCCTCTTTTATACCCCACAGAGTTGAAAATATGTCTATGAGGCTGGAAGAAGTGAATGAAAGAGAGCATTTTATGAAAGCTTCTCTGCAGACAGTCGACCTCCGCCTCTCTCAGCTGGAGGAGCTCTCTGGTCGGATGGTGAACGCTCTGGAGAAGCTGGCGGGCATCGACAAATCCGAGCTGACGTACACGCGCTCACGGGCTTCGTCTGAGTGCGATGCTGCTTATCTCCTGAGGCAGAGCAGTGTGAACAGCTCTGACGGCTACAGCATGTACAGATACCACGTCAGTGGCGATGAGTTAGCCTACGATGACAGCACCGCTCCTCTCTCACCTGCCATGCGTAAAAAAGCCCATTCTATTGGTACCAAAGAAGATGGAGCGGACCCAAGGATGCTGGTTCCAGAACACCACACTGGACTCCATTATACCTCCAGTGCTAATGCAGTCACCACAGCAGATCACAGTAAATCTGCATTAGAAATTGCACAGAATGTTTCCAGACCCCATTCTGGTCTGGGGAAGGAGAAGCAGGGGATTTTCAGTAGCGATGGAATGATTCCTCAAAGTATAAACCAGATGGATGCTGTTACGAACAGTCGGTCAGTAGCAGGATCAGATTTTCAGAACACTCAGTTAAAAGTAGAACGTACAAAGTTAGAAGCAACCATCTCTTATCCCTTGGACAAATCCAAAGCAATGCGCTATTTGCCTCCTGAAACTTTCAGTGCTTGTCAAACCACGATGATGAAGTCAAGGAGTTTTATATTTGCACAAGGTGGGAAGCTGGTTGGAGGAGTTAACAACTGGACCACAGAGTATAGTACCATTATGGATCAGGTGTGCCCTTCGACAATTGAACAGTGGGCCACAGAGTGGAAATACGAAGTTGAGCAGCAGCTTTCTCAAGAACATCCACCAGAATACCCTGGGTTTATCTCTGAAGCAGAAAGGCAAGCAGAGGAGAAACAGACGGACACAGATGATGATAGTAATGTTGGTGAAGCAGGTATGAGTGCCTCTTACACCTCTATGCCTGCCACTGTCAAGGCTGAGAAGGAGAATTTACTGTCAGTAACGCCAGAAAGGACTTCTGGGTTCCCGTCAGTACGCTCCAAGAGTTTGCACAGCCATTCCCGGAAAGCCAAGTCTGTAAAGGACAAATTAAATAGACCAGGACATGCCAGCAGTGTAACTAATTTGGTGGTAGCATTTGGCAGTGCAACAGAAGAACAGAAAACTAGGCAAGAAAATGCATCCACAGAAACTGAATGTTAAAGTGGCTTATGGCCCCTATTTTACCAATAGTCAAGAAAGCAGCATGACTAATTGAACAAATTATGGATTTTGAAATTAATTTCTAAAGAAGAATTTTGGATATATTTGTTTCTTTTCTTTTAAAATTAATAGATATATGTTCTGTTCTTAAATAAATGCTTGCTGAGTTGGGTGAAAGGGAGATGTTCTCTCAGGGGCAGATAAAAAGCAAGTACAGTCCACAGATGCCAGCAATATAGATCTTTCTTTGTTCCATTTCAGCCTCCCTCATAAGCTCATTTACTGGCAAGCTCTTTGTAAAAGCTCTTAGAGGAAGAACAATATTACAATGTAGTAATTTAGAAAATGTTTCTCCTTTTTTTATCAGAAGACTTCTCAAACTGAACAAAATTTTTAACCAGCCTTAGTTTTATCCTTATCTGCGCAGCTGGTTTCTTTGTGGCCATGGTGTTTTTCAGATCAAAACAAAATTGTTGGAGGCAAGGAAAAATGCGGTCCCCTTGTTCACTTCTGATTTCCTGCATGCTGCTTAGCTTCTCTTTCAGGATGGCACAGCATAGCAGTTTTCATCCACTAAAATAGGTCACAGTGGCAAAATACAGTTGTGTTTGGAGAAATCTGACCTGGAAAGCCACGTGTAGACATATTTTTAACCTGTCCTTGAACTTTCGTGGCATAATCTTGCTTTCAGGATCATATTTGTCCCCACCCCAAAGCATGGTGACAGCCTTAAACTGTTGAAAAACAGTGATCATTATTTCAAAAGGTTTAGGGAGATTCTAAGTATATGAAATACATGGAGATTTTAATAATAGAAATCCAAGATCTGCATTAGTGTTTTGTATAAACAAGGATTACAATAGAAGTCCATGTAGAATAGTACTGACTTTTCTTAAATGCCTGCAAGGGAAAACAAAACAAACAGGAAAGGTGTTCTGATCAGGTGAGATCAAAATATAGCCAATCTGTGCTTGAAGCAAATCTGCTGTGACAAATTCATCTTTCATTTTGCCATTTCATTATGACAACACCTGAGGAACAAGGAACAGTTTCTAGGAGTCAGTCTGAACAAAAGATAAATTTTCCAGATGAGAATAGAAATTCTATACATTTTCTTGAGTAAATTTTAAAAACAATTGTCAAAGGGGAAAAGAAGTCTCTACGGTGAAAGTGTTTTGATTACTAAGACCAGAAATCGACATCTGTAGTTAGATTTATCCAGAACACTTATGTCAACAGTGGCATTCTAAGTACTCGGTTTTGATAATTTTCTTCATAATAGCATGATGTTATTTGTCTCATTCCTCCCTGTTAACTTTTAGGAACTTTGATTTCCCAAATATTCAGCACCTCTCTTTCAAGGGATGCTTACCATTGAGCTGACAATTTTGAAAATGAGTTAAAGGCATGTTACTTGTTCACAGAATGCTGGTCAAAGGTTTATACTTAACTCATTAACTGTCAGGACTCATTCATATACTATTTTGAAAAGACATAATTTCTTTTTTCGCTCAGCATCAGCCCCACAGTGCAGGTCTTAATGTCCTCCTTGACAATGATGCTGACAGCATTTTGGAATGCAGAGATTGATGGAAGACCCTACAAATGCATTGATGGCATCTGATTTTTATTGTTTGCATTATATTTTCATACTCCATCCATACTTATACCTTGAAGTACTGTTACCAAACTGAATGATCATGGGAAGTGCATAGACATTTCTGGAAGTTCAGCCATCATTTCCTACGGATTTTTGCTATCTTGGTCTTATCAGCAGGTTTACTGGTTTCACTGCTGTTGGAACAGCGTTGACATCTAGCTTTCATGTGGGCTTCTCTTTTCTTCAACTTTAGGGAACCTGACATTTTGTGAAAACAGAATTACATTTGAAATTGTTTCACTTCCATGTTTACTTCTGTGTTACCATTCTGTGCAACTACATAGCCATGGTGTATATGTGGTTAAAATAGCCTCCAGTTTGCCAATGCCTTTTTATTGTTTGCCTGCACGTTCACCAGAAATGGATTCATTAACAGACACAAAGGGATGCAGCTTTTCAGCACTGTGCTAAACAAGCAGTATGCATTGTGGAATGGAATACAGTGTGTTGCATACCTCTTGTTACATTGTCTTTATAAAATGTATGTTAATCATGCTTTTGACCACTTAATTTTTTTAGCATTTACATTGAAAATTTGTCTGATAGCATGTAGATTTCAAATGAAAATGTTTTACCTTTGTATTTATTTACTTCCTTTGTGTAAAAATATTTATAAAGAAACACATGAAAAATATGGCAAATTAATTCAGTATAATATTTTTTTCACTATAATGTCAAAATACTTCACTAATCTGTTTCTTCTTATGCAGTGCTTGGGCTGAACATTTTCTAAGCAAAGTTCATTTCTTAACACTTGGCAGTAATTTTCCATAAAATTTTCTATACAGGGATGATTTTAAGAGGTTTGGATATTTTCTGTGCTCTTGCATAGCGTGAATTGAATGACAACCTCTTTGCCATTAAATGTGAAATAACCACATTGGCTTTGGCAGAGTCATGTTAGACACACAGCCATTTTAATAACATTTAAATATGGCTTTGTATGTGCATAGAAGACCAACAGTAGATTGGGAGCTCACTCAGCAGAATAATGACCAACACATTTGCATGTCTGCCTCCATGCTTGCTTGAACACTGGCTGAAAGGATGCAGGCAGAGAATTAGCATTTCTGAAGAGGCATGTTTAATACTGCTTTTCAGGGAGATGTATCCCCCTCTACTGCTAAGTGTGTGGTGACTTCACAGCAGTGTCACTGTGAATTCCATTGCCGTGATTTATTATGTGCTTGACCTATACTGAACCAGGTCAAGCCTAAAGAGTGTGTACTCTAAGGCTGTGTCTATGCAGAGATGCTACACTGAGGTAATTCAAGTTTGTTCATCTTACAGTATCTTGCAATACAGACATTTCCCTTTCCCTCAAGGCAAATGTTTTAAGCATGGCGACTAATTGTAATATTCACAAAGGCAAGTTCCTAACCCTACCAGCTGATTCCATGAATTACCCCTTTTTACATTGCATCATTCAGAGACTAGCCTAACTTTGCTCTCACAAGCCTCTCCTACTGCAGAGTCACTCTTTCTATTTTAGATTATGGATTTTGATACCTGAGAACCAAGAAAATCCATTTTCCATATTATTTACTAATTCATTAAAGTAGCCACTGAAACCTTCCAACTATGGTTTCTCCATGCTGCTTATTCGGATGCTTTCCAAGCTTCTGGGCTTGACTATCATCTTTGGCAAAATATTTATCTGCCCTTCTAAATAAAAATAAAAAGAACAAGGGAAGGCCTTGCCAGGAAACAGGAACATGAGGAGGGTGCATGACCAGGGATGTTAACAGAGTAATTTCATTAGCTCTGCAAGATCAGCAGGACTGTGCCCTGTTATGGGTGTTCTGGACTGACACAAATCCAGCTTGCTGCCAAGTCCCTGATGTGGAGCAGGTGAGTTTTCCAAGGGACAGCAGCCCCTGGACACGGTGCTGGGGTCCCACAGCTTCTGCAGCACTGTCCTGTCCAACAGGTCACTTCTACCTGAGCTAGTATTGCACTCAAAAGCTGCTGCAAGCAAAAAGGAGACACGCCTTGTATGTAAAGTCAGGAATTTATTAGTGTAATGAATTTTAGCAGTCTAATACATGAATTGTTATTAGTCTAGATCTAATTACAAGAGAGGATAGATAAGGAGAGAGGACAGAAGAGAATATTACTATACTACTACAGGGAAAAAATAATAAAGTGAAGTTTTTCTATGCACACTTCCTGTTATCTACCCCTTATTTTGATGTTTGGTCACACCTGCTCTGATCTGGGTCTAATGGTCAGTGGCTGCAGTGTGGATAGTGAGGAAATACTGTCAGCTGTCAGCATCCCAGGTCCTTTCCTAGGGTGACCATGATGTTTATGTTGTTTCTTTGTCCTTATTTTTTGCTAGGTTAGGGGCATTTTTATGTTTGCTACAAACTTTACATCTTGTTTCTCATTTTCGGTCCTACAAATAGACTTTCCTTGTCATTAGAAAAATTGCTTTCACAGCTAAACAAATGAAGGGGCAGCTCAAGGCAGGTTCAGGCAGGTTCAGACAGAGCAGTCCTGACAAGCCTCAATCCTGAGGCCTTACGAAGTCAGCAAAAAGCCTGTGGCTGTTACTAGCAGTGACAATTAGCCTCTGTTTGCTGGGTTATGAGGCTACATTAGCCCTAGGGGTGTTTTCTTCTCACTGCAACCATTGCAGATAAATATTCTACCACATGCCGCAATCACCTAAGCTGAAAATTCAGCCTAATTGTGGATTTTGATCCCCCATTGTGATCCAGCATCAGACAGGAAGGCAAAAGTGATGTGGCCATTTAAAGGCCATTTCAAATGGTGCCAGGGATGGGGGTTTGGGGTAGTCAAGAAACACTACACAGCAGTACTTTATATTGGAGGCTGACAGACCACCTTGGGAGAAGTGAGACAAGGACAACAGATTTTCTTAAAGCTGCAATTTTATTTTGCTTTTTTCAATTTATAGCCTTATCAGCAGAAACAAAATTTGATATGGCAAAGTGGTGCTTTATGGGTGATGCTCTCTACCATGGAGGTAAGGTATGTCTTGATAATGGGCTTTAAATTATTCTTTGCAGATGTTCAGCCAAAATATTTAAGTTCCTGCATCCACGTAGTGCTTGGTGTTGCAGTTAATGAAAAAGGGGTGTGTAATTTCACGTGCCTGCTCCTTCTTTGTCTCTGCAACATGAAATCCCCTATGAAACCACAGTGCTTCATCCTGCACAATTCTAGAAGCAAGCATCTCCCTTTTCTTGCCCTACTTGGACTGCCGTGCTCAGAAAGGTATTACCTGAGCAGACCAACAGCCTTCAGAAATGGCCATGGAAAGAGACTGGATTCTAGTTTAGAAGCCCCAGTAATCCAATAGTCACTATCACAATACTGTGTAAAATAGTCCAAGCCAAGGTAGAACATTATACTGATGAATAGCACCAAATAACTCTGGGCAAGTAATAATACCTACATAATGATTAACAAGTCAAGTACTCTGGCTTGACATGGCAAAGTTCCATTCCATTAAATCTCCACCTGGAGAAGACAACCTCCACCTGGCAGATGTGCCCTGCAAAGGAGGCTTTTTCCCTGAGATACCTCAAGAAACTAAAACCTCTGCATAGTTTTTATGTCTTTTGTATATCTTTGGCCAAGACTATCAAAGTTGCTGTTTTATGTAAATAATCACATTTTAAATATTCTCCTGGATCTTCATCGAGGACACTCAGGAAAGACTTTTTTTTTTCCCCAACTGCTTAATTAATTTAAGGCATAATGTTCTTATTCTATAAGAGGTAATACAGACTTGTAGGGCTGGCTCCCTCAGAAGTCCCCAGCCATACTCCCCCACTTCTGAGTGTTGACTGAGGCAAGTTGGGTGCACAAACCATTGAGTGCACAAGTAGAGAGGTGTGCAGGTAAAGTAATAAATGGTAACACTGTCAGTGAAAAATAGAACAGACTTTGATCAGTGAATCCCTGACTCTGCAGACTTGCTGCACACTGGCTGTAGTTCTGGGCACATAGCTCAGCTGTGAAATCAGACAACACTTGTGTCTTTTTGTTTTGGAGTTCAAACCAATAATTGAACCAGTCTTTAGAGAGCTATGAAAACATGTAAGTTGCCATAGAAATACAGGCCTGGAAGAGATCATCCGCACTAGGCAAGTTCAGCTATGTCAATAGCATCAGTGGCAGATGGTGGTCTAACCTGTTCTTGAACATGTCTAATGAAAGCCATGCTCTAATCTGCTGAGAGATCAAAAGGGACCATGGTGAAAATCTGTTCTGACTTAACCCCAGCCCTCATGCATTGCACAAGCCAAAGTACTGCCCCCACCACAGAGCTGCCTTGTGAGGTTGTACCAGAACTTTTAGGAGGGTGCCTAATCTGATGTGTGCACTGAATACAGCAGGTTATGCACCCTCTCCTTAGCTAACAGATAATTATCTGCACTGGTACAAACAATGGCTCTGTATGGGAAAAGAGCCCCAGGAGTCAACCACACAGTGGGGGGGTGTGATACGACACGGAGAGCAGGCCAGGCTGGTTCTCAGAGGGCTGTGCAAGCGTCCTGGTCAGGCTAGTACACAGGAGATACCACTGAGTAACAAGATAGAGGTAAGGAAAATAACTGTACGGAGTAAAAAAATCTTATTTTTACAATAATTAGAATAATACCAGACATCTGCATACTTTTCAGTTCAGCTGGCTTTGTTGCATAGCTGTCTTCCCACCATTCTTTCAAGACTGCTCTCACAGAACAAAGGCATTCTCAGAAGCCTCTGGCTTGGCAAAACTGTTTGAAGAAAATGAGAAGTGAGGCAGAGCTGGGATGGCCAGAGATGGGCAGGCAGTTGAGTGCATCGCTAAAAAGGAGCCAGGGGATCCAGAGGATTTCCCTGCCTGTCCTGCCTGCCCTCTTGCCATGTCTGCCCTGCCCTGCCTGTCTGCCCTGTTCTACCTGGCTGTCCTGCTCTGCCTGTCCACATCCCACTGCAAGTTGTGACAATTAACTGGCTTCTCCAAAGTACTCAATTCTGTCAAATCAGCCTTCTCCTACTGCCTTAGAACTCTTACAGTGGCAACTTCTGACCAGTTCCAAAATCTTGTGAGAGCTTAGTTTTGATTTTGTTTGCTCCTTTTCAGAACAGCACTGCAATTTCTATGTGTCAGTGCAGTTCTTAATGGAAGTATTTGCTATCCTATGATCATTCCCTCAAGAGTAAGATTGCTTTTGCAGCTACTTTTAAAAAGTCTCTGTGCTGATGCAGAAGCACTCTTGTAATTCCGATATAGTATAAACAATCATTTTTAATATCACTGGCAAGTTTGTTATATGCAATTTCAAGTCTGGGCAGTTTCTGCCTTCCTCACCCCTTTACTTTCTCTTCCCTCTTTTCTGATTTTAATTCCTTTTCAGCAGTGTTCTGAATATGAACAAAAAACATCAAAGAAGGATAAAGATAAGGGCTATCCTGCCGTATTTCTCACTTACCAAACATCCAAAGGATTTATGTTGTGAAAGGGGATGAGAGGAGCTGTGGTTTGCTCTCACAGCACTCAGCATCACACCACCAGCAGCATCTGCAGCACAGTGCACTCTAAAAAGAACAGGGGCATGAGATCATGCCAGGCTGAATAATCCCACTTAGACAATGATGTTTGCAGCATAAAATAAAAATCGTACATGTGAAAATAGAGGATAAAGTGAAGGGCACTGTCTGCCAACAGCAATAAGATGGGACCTCTGTGCAAGGAGGTGCACTTGTTTTGAAAAGTACACCGTGGCATTGCTTTTATCTTCTCTACCTACAAGTCCAAGAGCAGTGTACTTTTATGGAAGTGCTTGGTGCTCTCCCTTGGGCTATTGAACAGCACTAAATGTAGGCACATGAGCTTCTTCAGTCTAGGCGGGTGCCACTGGATTGTTTCCCTCCTCACTGTTCAATCAAACCTTCCTGCTGGAATCAGCAGGGCACCTCATCTAAACTGTGGAACCCAGATTGTCTGCTAAATATTCTTTCATTGAACACACACCCACTGACCCTGCAGCTGATGTTGAGTGTTGCATGTGTCATTTTGTATCTAAAAAGGTGTCCATTCTTCTGGAGTCTTCACTGCTATGCTGTAGCAGGTCTTTACTGATGTTGTCTTGCATGTGAGGTGTTCCATTTTTATGCTGATCAAAACCATGTTTTTTAATAAGGTGAGGCTGCAGTGCCAAAATAACAGCAGTTTATTTGTCAGGTCCTAGCCTTCAACTCTTCCTCATAAACCAGGGTCCTTGCAGTGAACTCTGCTTGGCTTATAGCTGGAACCGTCACTATGGTGCACTAGCAGGCAGGGGCCAGCCCTTCTTATCCTACCAAATGCATCAGACCTGGCTTCAAAATCTGGAGAGACCTTGTGACTGGATCATCATCAGGAGAACCCAGACTCTTCCCCTTCCTTAGATCTCACAGCTGATGGGCCGTGTATTGCCAATCTGGGGATCTCCATTAAACCACATTTCCATCCAAACTGTTGCTTCTTATAGAAGTTTCCACTGTGGAGGCCAAGTTCATTGCAGTCAGTGCTCACATAACCACCGGCAGATGGACCTTGGACCTTTATGAATGCCATGGGCCACTAAGCAAACATAAGTAGTTACTCAGTTTCCTACTTAAAAGAGATAGCAGTGATGGATTTTGGCAGTTTAGGTGGCTGCCTGTGTTTTCTCCATGTTTGGGAGAAGCTCAGGTGAGCAATCCATGAGTGCCTGGAAAGCTGAAAGGGAATCACATGGATGTTTGACCAGCATCCACCAGCTCCAGCAGTCAGCAGGGTTGCAGTGCAGAGCAGGAGGGTGACTGTGCAGCAGCTGACTGTGCAGCAGCAGCTCCATCACAGAATCACACAGAGTCACAGAATAAGCTGAGCTGGAAGGGACCCACAAGGATCATCTAGTCCAGCTCCTGGTACTGTGCAGCACCACTCCCATTGAGTCACACCATGTGCCCCAGAGTATTGCATACACCCTGCAGCTGTAACATGTACACCTTGTGTAAAGGGTGACAGGGGAAGAACTCCATAGCAGTAACTGATTCACAGAATCACAGAATGTCAAAGGGTTGGAATGGACGATAAGGATCATCCAGTTCGAACCCCCCTGCCATGGGCAGGGACGCCTTGCACTAGACCAGGTTGCTGAAGGCTTTATCGAACCTGGCTTTGCACACTGCCAGGGATGGGGCATCCACCGCCTCCCTGGGCAACCTGTGCCTGTCTCACCACCCTCTCTCCACCACGATGGAGCTGGATTTTTACCGCTGGCCCGACAGTCCTGGGTAGCAATAACCCCTGCAGGCCTCGAGCGGGGGTTTCAGTTCCCAAGGGGCTCTGAGGCCAAGCTGGAAATCCTGTACTCCAGCACCCGCCCGCCGCAGGCCCCGCGTTTGGCTGTTCCCTCGGGAAGGCCCGGGCCCGGGCAGCGCTGAGCCGGGGCCGTGGCTGCCGCGGGGCGGCTCCGCCCCAAGCCTCGGGCCGGGCTGCGAGCGGGGCCGGAGGGGCCGGTGAGCGGCACCCGGCAGTGCAGGGGCTGTGCGGTGCCGCGGGCCGGCCATCACCGCCGGGC
>WBMZ01015511.1:0-49726 GCA_013400975.1 Atrichornis clamosus
GGGGACGGGGAAGGGGGGCGGCCGCCGCCTCCTCCGCGGCGAGGGAGGAGCGCGGCCGCGGGAGGGGAGGGGGGGACGCGGCGGCGGCGGGTCCGGGTCCGCCAGGCGGGGAATGCGGGCCGGCGCCTGCGCGGAGCGGGCCGGAGGCCGCACAATGCCGCTCTCTCCCGGGAGCGCTACGGCGCGGCCCGAGAGCCAAAAGAGCGGCGCGTGTGCGCGCACGGGCGGAGCCCAGCGCCGTGGCGTCGCGCCCGCCCCTTCCCTCCTTTCCCTGTTTTTCCCCTCCTTTCCCAGCCTTTCATTCCTTCCCGCCCCTCTCTCCCAGCGTCCGCTTCTGTTCCCCCGCTCTGTGTGACGAGCACCACAGGCAGCGCCCCGCCCGTGCGGCCCCCCGGGGGTGCGAGTCGCATCCATCCCGGTGTGGCATTCCTTGTAGGAATCAGGCACATACAGACCGGGATCGGGCGGCCACGGCTCTGCTCCCTTCGTTCGGGGGCCGTTGAGCCCGGCTGGAGGGGGTTAGGTGTCGTTGGGGTGCAGATGCAGCTGGCCCCGTTGGATGCACACCGATAAAAGCGGCGGTGAGAAGAACAAGCCAGTTCACGCGGCAGTAATGTCTGTAATAATATCTATATAATGTCTATAATACCTATAATAATATCTATAAAGTCGGGGGTCGGGCTCTTCTCCCAGGCAAGTAGTGACAGGGCAAGAGGACTCAGCCTCAAGCTGCGCCGCGGGGGATTCAGGCTGGGCATCAGGAGTAATTTCTTCATGGAAAATATTAAACATTGGAACTACCCAGGGAAATGGTGAAGTCCCCATCCCTAGAGGTGTCGAGGGAGTGACTGGACGTGGCACTCGGTGCCATGATTTAGGTGATAAAGTGATGCTCAATCAAAGGTCGGACTCAATGATCTTGAAGGTCTTTTCCAACCTAAATGATTCTGTGATTCTGTAAAGCACGAGGCTGGTGTATGAGCTGTGTAACACTAATCTTTGCCTGGGTGAGAGGGTATCTAAGGCAAGGGTGTATCTAAGGTGGTTTTCTCAGTGTGTTGTCTCACAAAAGTCCTGACTCAGAAAAGTGTTTAATTCATTAAGGCCAAGCAGCCAACTTACAGTTAAACATGTGTTTAAGCACTTTTCTAGAGAGCAGTGGGTTATTTCTGAACCCACACATTGCAGTCTGCTTTCAGTTAAGAGGGAAGAAAAGGAGACGCGTGTCATTTACTGGCCCTTTAACACAGGAAGTTATTTAGCTTCCAAAAGTTCTAGTGGCAGTTGAGAAAGGAAAAGATGAAAAAAACCTGTGGTTAGTGAAGCCAAGACCCTTCTCCTCCAGCCTGAAATCCCACAGTAGAAGTCTGGAGAATCAGCCCTGCCTTCTAAACTCAGGGAGGTAAAACACAGAAGAGCTGCACAGTCACCAGAACAGTATTAGGAAACAAATCCATTTAAGTCCCTGGTGCTGATTCTTCCAGATGGTTTTGGCTTAAAGTTTTCAGTCTTTTAAAAAATAAATGTGAAATAAAATGAGAGAACACAAATCAGAAGTATAATGATATTTACAGAACTTTCTTGTGACGGGGTGGTTTTGTTTCTTTCGTGTTGGAGATAAGTTTGTATTTTGCCTCTCAGCATCTGCTTTGGAAATTTTTGCCTGATGTTTTCCTACATCTGTATAAAATACATATATATGTATGTATAAAAATCCTTATCTATTCTGAATAATACTTCTCTGGAACCTGAAAAATGTATCCTTGGCTAGAAATTAATTGTAATCCTAAACAACCCCTTAGCCTCTAAGTATCCTGGATTTTTTTTTTAAACTAGTTTAAAGTATGATGAACTCCATTTGGCCAAGTACCTGATCCCATGCCAGGGTGGATTTTTGAGAGCATGGAGCCTGCAGAAAACAGACAGCTCAACGAGCAGGGGCATTTCTTCAGAACTGCAGAACATCCCCAAGGCTTTGCACAGACAAAAACTTGGATGAAATTTCCCTTGCTGGCTATGAATCATCTGTGAGGGTCTTTCTGGTCTCCCCGGCCAGGCTTCCACAGCTGGGATCAGCAGGATGTGACATCTGTCCAAATTCCCTCCCTGGAAAAGAGTGGGGCTTGGCAGGCTTCTCCCTCACAAAATCTTTCGTTCAATTTGGCTTAAAACAGCCTGAACTTGGTGATGTGCCAAGGACACTGGAAAAAACACCTGCCTGAGGTGTTTGGGGGGAGAGCAGCTTCCAATGATAATGAAGGGGAAAGAAAATCCCATGAGTGGCTCAGATTGGAAGGAATTTACTGCTTTCAGTGCTACTGGGATCCCTTTGGGTATCTTTCAGGGTGTCAGGAGCAGAGCTGAGGCCGTGGCTCCTGCTATGACCAACGTACCTGATTTTGTCACAGGTGCCACCGAGACCAGAACTAACCCAGTGCTGCAGATTTCGATCCAAAGGACATTATTGTTTGTGGAAAAGCTCCCAGGAACTTCAGTACACACTGGATCTACTCTTTAGACCTGCCTGCTGCAAACCGGCTCGTGCTTACGTTTGTAGTGGTGAGTAATAAGACACTGAGCTGTGGGAGCCCATGTTTATGTTTTGGCACAATTAGCAATCTCAGCTCAGATTTTTATTTGCTTGGGCCTCTCAGCAGACAGAGGAAGTGTGGAACAGACTTGCTGTGTGTTACACACTGCTCAAGAAACAGGGAGGAAGAACTCAGGAGAGCTCTGCTGCATCTTTTAGGCTTCTAAAGAGCAGCTGATCCCTGACACAGAGCCATTTCTGGGTGGTTCCTAACATGCTGCTCTGTTTTTGGGGGTTTTTTTCTAAATCCCAGATACATCACATTCATCTGTTTCTTCTGGGATTTGAAAACAAACACTGAACCTTTTCCAGGATGATATTTCTACCTCCCCCACTACCCTGTGAGCCTTGCTTGCAGCATTGCCAACATTTGTTCATTTAAAACTAGGAAATCTTACCCCAGTGGAGAGCAGGTAGGACTGGATTCATCCTGCCCTGGGAAGGATGTGTACAAACACTCAGTCTAGGCATGAGGGGCCTGTGCAAGTTGAAGAACTCCTTTCAATGTAAGATCATTGAACACTGCACGTATCAAACTCCCTGTTAGTAAATATCTGGTAAGAAATGTGATTTTGAAGAGCAGGTAGGACTTCCCACAGGACTGGAGTCCTGCAGTGTGCTTTAAGGTATCGTTCAGCACAAATTCCCCCTCACTGCAAGTCCCAGCCAAGTTAATGCACAGAGGCTGCTGATTTGAGAGCCCCAGACTGAGTCACACACACTCTGACTGCCAGCCCTGATGACAGCCTGCCTCTCCCAGCCACTTCAACTGGAGCAGCAGGTTCTCAGCACTTCTGTGAATCGGGAGCTGCAGCCACAATGAACGGACAGTTCAATGCGATCAACTCACACCCCTGAAATAGTTTTTCGTGAAATCTATTTATTACTCATTGTCACTTACAAATCAAGATGTTTGAAAGCGTTACTATTTGGTTGGAGGATCTCTGTGCCTTTCTCTCCAGTCTTTGTAAGAGGCCAGGAGGACAAGTAAGGAAACACACAGGAATCCTTTAGGGCTTTGGCCAGCTGAAGTCCAGCACGTTCTAGGGTCTGTTGGTTTAATGCCAACTCAGTAGCACACACTATTCACAGGCTTGCTTACCTGTGCAAACCACTGTGTTAGCAGCAGGTGCTGGGTCTCCACATCACACTGAATGTCTAACAAAACCATTCAGATGCAGGTAATTTCCAAAGGAACATTTTGAACTATGGCCAAAGATACGTAGCCATGTTGGCTGGGCAGCTTCTCTTCTGTGCCCAAATTCTGTGGTCATGTCCTTTTCTTCTCCCACACAATAGTTTAGGCCTTTGCTCTGCTTCTTTCTATACATATAAATCTTAGCCCACTGTATCCCAGTCTCCAGCTCCTCCACATAAAGCTTCTTGCTACGTCCTGGTAAGAAACACCAAGGTCAGACAGAATATTTGGTGGACTCTTCGTGCCCTTCCTGTCCATTGCAGTGGAATCCATTCATCTCTGTTTCACTGGTTTGAGAACTTCCAGTCTGGAAGAACATTATTTAAATCCACTCTGAACCCTCCACTGGATATTCACTGCCTCCAGACCACCAAACTCAGACCATAATCAAAACTGCTCTTTGCAGATGAACACGTACATGATCCTTTGGGTCTTGAGTCCCTCAATTCTTCCCTGCCTTCCCTTCAAATACCACAGTGCTGTGCCTTTTGAGGCTTGTAGACATCCTGGCTCCTGGGTTCCCAGTCTGGGGGCTCTGCTCACCCTTTTCCACATGAAAAGTGAACACTGAAGAGCCAAAAGCCCTGCAGGCACTGACAGATTCCCGGGAGCAAGGAGCCAGGGCTGCCTCACCAACTGGTGTGTCCAGGCTCTCAGAACTACAAAGAATGAGTCAGAAGAGCTGAGTCCCAGTTCTGACTCTGCCCATGGTTCTCTGCATCATCATATTCCCTCTCAGCTTCCTCAGCTGAAAAACAGGAGTCATAATATTTCCTTACCTATAAAAGCTCTTAGGAGGATTATTGCATTGTTGTGAATTCCACAGATGAAAGGTACTAGAGAAGAACAAACTGCAATTATTTTTTCAAACCTCTGCCCTAGTCCTGTCATCCTTAACTTACTGAATAACACTTACTCAATCGAGGAAATCCTGCCACTACAGTGAAGAAGATCATTGGAAAAGATGACTCTTTGTTGTAATAAGAGCATTTATCCCCTAGTGTTCAGCACCCTTCTGCCTGACACTGGGGTGATCTGAGTCATATAATCTCCCCGTGCAGTGGGGAACTGTAGTTTTGATGCTGAAACAGGCAGAAGTAAAAATAAAAAGCTTGTAGTTAGTACCTATAGCAAAGATCAGAAAAATTGGTGATCCCAGCAGTCCCTGATTCCTGTTAAATACTGTTGGGTGCAGACACAAGGCATTGAGTGTGGCCAGTCCTCACAAAACTCATCTGTCCCACAGAAATAAGTATCTCCCTTTTCTGCTTCCATCCCCTTCTGTTTTCAAAACACTCAAGGCTCCAAGAGCAGAGGCAAAAAGTGCCAGCCCTGAAAGTAACAGCCCTGAAAACCACTCTGCTTTTGCACAAATAACAATTTTCTTGTCAAAGCCTATGCATGAAGCTTCTGAGAAGGATGCAGGTACCACTGGGCATTACAGGTTAAAAGCACCGAAACAGCCAGGAATAAATACACAGCAGGTGTTCGTTAACAAAGTACTAATTGGGTAACTGGAGGTGCAGTATAAGAGACCAGAGAGGCCAATCAAAAGGCTTTGGGTGAATCTGAGATGCTCCTCTGAGCTTGGGGAGCAGGAGGAAGTAAAGAGCTACTGCTGTAGTTTTGTGTTTTATGGAAAAGCTGGTGTTCAGGTGTCTCAGAAGAGCCAGCCTGTTATATCTTGTGTATGAAACTGTATGACAAAATCAGCTCAGAATTTAATTTAAAGATTACAACCATCTTTTCCTCGGTTGAAGTGCTTTTACTTTGGGGTTGGTCACTTGAGCTTAAATTGTTCTGATTTGATTTCACTGTACTTCCTAAGGGGCTTATTCAAACTGAGTCAGCCTGTGCCTGTTTGGCTAAACCATTATCTAAACTCACTGCCTTGCATAAAGAAGGCTTTAGGGATCCCAAAATATGTTTGCTTTCCTAATCCTTTGGAGGATGCAGCGGGGTCCTTCAAGCACAAGTCTGCGGACCTACAGGTAGGTGTGTGAGTGACTGGTGTGTTCCAGGTTGAAAGCTGATGATGGTGCAATCTCTGGGGACAGTTTCCCACGTGAATTGTTTTGCCTGCTCAGCCTGATGCGTAATGAACACGATAATTTGGGACGAAACTGTCTTACACCCACCCTGGCTGAGATAAGGGAGGATAAGGTGTAATTGAAGACTGCTTTTGGGTTGCAGTTTTGGTGCACCCTTCATCATTGTGGCTGAAAGTGGATTTGCAGTGAGGATCAAACCCCAGTATTTGACTTGTGTGTATTCACTGTGAGGTGAGTCCTCTGCCAGCTTGGAGGGCTTTTTACCCTCAGAGTTTATGCTCTCTGGTTTTTCTTGTCTCTGCCTTTTTGCCTGCACTCCCCAATTTCACTCTGCTCTGTGTTGTGCTCTCTGCCTGTTGCTGGGGTTGCTGAACACTTTGCATTAGGAGACCCCTGTTCAGTTCCTTGTGGCTCTGCCAAGTCTTACATTGCAGCCAACACTTTTTTGTTGCAGGAGTTTGTCTTAAACTAAAATATAAATACTTTTAAAAACCAAGCTTTCAGATTATGATTTAGCTGCGAATGAGTCTTTAGAGTGCATGGAGTACGTTTTTCCAAGTGTTTATAATGAATATGCAGCCCATTTCTCCCTGCCCCCTCCCTGGAAAGCTGCAGCCTGCCAACTTTTCCCAGCCCCCATGCCTAGAGCGGCAGCAGTTTTCATTTAGGGGCTCTTTGGTCATGCTCATGATTTGGTGTCTGTGTATGTTATGGCATTCATGAATTCATACTCTGGTTATCCATGTGGATCAGGCACATTTTGGAGCAGGACAGTGCATTCAAAAGAACTGCCCTGGTTGTCTTCAGCTCTCAAATGCTTTGATACATGTGTGGTCTTCTGGAATTGTATTAAAAATTGGCTTAGAGCAGAACAATGGTGAAAAGTACTCAAAATCCAGTCCTTTCCTGTACTCCCTGGTATCTGGTGCTCAGGACTCTTGTGGGAAGGGCAGAGTTCAGGTGGTGTTTCAAAGGGATTTCCTTGCTCAGTCTGGCAGTCAGGTTTGTGAATACCAGCTCATGAAGTGTGGTGATTCTCCTTAAGTCGACTCAACAATTTACTATTTTTATTGCTTGCATGCTTTGTGCTCCTACAGAGACCATGTGCTCTGGGTGTGGAGAGGAGGGGGGTGACTTTGGGGTACCTGATGGCCAAAAGGTCAGCTGGCAGGAGGGAAGCCCAAGTCACACACTGACCTCAAGTGGGGCTTGGGTGTTGATGTCGATGCAACATCAAATGCTGCCTTAGAAAATAAATGCATCCAAGAGTGGTACAGCTGTGAGCGAGTTTGATTCCTGAATTTGCACAAGTCTTCAAGTTGAGTGCCAGAAAGCACTTTTTCTTGGGCTTGGTTAAAGCACGTGCACAACTTTGGTTCCATCCTGAGGCAGCTACAAGCATGGCTAAGTGGAATTCTCTTAAGCATCTGTCCTGTACAATCTTTCTGATTATATCATACCTCTGGAGAAATTTCAGTCCCATTGGTCGTGTTTTTCTAAAGCTAATCTTCTGGAAATAAGGTCTTTTACTAAAACTGCCTTCACCTTATGGTTACAATAAATTGACTTATTAATTGGCATCAGCATGTAGCTGTCTGTACTGACAGTGTGGCAGCCTCTGCTGGCACATGTGTCCACTGAGAAATCCCCTCACTCTGCCTTATTTTATGTTGGCTCTCAAATGTTCTCCCTCATTTATCTTCCAATAGTTCTACTCTTTTTTTTTTTTTTTCTGCAGCAATTCAATCATATTTTGGTTTGTAACAATTGTTTAAACTTCTGTTTGCATTTGTGGATTTGCTTCAGGACATGGGCTGTGTGGGTCTGTTACTTGGAAGTGTTTGTAACAGTGCTGATGTTTGTTGATGCTTTTATGGTGGTGTGTTGGTAAAATTCATATTGTTTTTATTGTATACATTAGATTAATTTCTGTTGTTTTCAGCAGTTGACAATATTATGAAATGCACCAACCAGTGCAAACTACATCGGGTTGTGGGTTTTCTTGATGGATTTTTTTTTTTTTTGGCCACTTACTACTCCAGCGTGCATTGGCGGCGGGCTATTTTTATTGCAGCTCGTATTAGTTGTTGCGTAATAAATGTGAGAGCGCATTACCCAACGCAAACCGCGATTTAAAAAAAAAAAAAAAAACACACAAAAAAAGGGGGGCGAGAGCAAGCCAAGCTCCCGCAGTAGTGATTTAAAACTCGCCCTCCCGCAGCACGCGTGGCTCCCACGCGCGTTTCCAGCCGCACTTTTTAAGGGTCTTGTTGCACCTCTGGAGCCGCGGAGGCGCGACGGCGGGCGGAGGGGGGAAGCCGGGATTTTCCCCGGCCATGTCTGCCCGGGGGACACCCGCCAGCCGCCACCTCCCCGCGGGTCCCTGTCGCGATCCCCCACCCCGAAGCCAACGAGGCTTTTTCCCCGCCGGGGGCACCGCGTTTGGCGGCCCGGCCGCCCGCTGACCGGGGCATCACCCGTGCCGTTCCTGTCCCCTGCCCGCCGCTCCGCGGAGGGCGCGGGGGGCCGGGGGGGACCCGCCTGCTTCTGGGACTTGTAGTCCGGGGCGCGGCCGCCGCTTCTCCCCCTGCCCGGCCCGGGACTACGGTCCCCACATGGCCTTGCGCCCCGGCGCATGAGCGCTCGGGCGCTGTAGCGCATCTATTATACTGCCTTGCCGAGGATAAAAAGAAGAGCAACTGGAGGGACTATAAGGCAAACGTTGCTGGAGCTGCCGGGGCAAAGTAATCTATTTAATCTTTCCCTTTATTTGTTAGATGCTTGGGTGTGCATTGCTAGCACTGGGCCATGGTTTCTGGAGGGAGGGGGGCCGGGGAAGAAGGGGGAGGAAAGCAAAACCCACTTGGGAAAGGCCAATGCTGATTTTTTTTTTTTAATTTTTTTTTTCCCCTCCTCTCTTCTTCTGCTCCTTCTTCTTGCGAGAGCCCCGCGTCGCTCCCCGCGGCCCCGCAGCCTTTGTGCGCCGCCACAATGTAACAAAGCGCGGCGGGGCTGGCTGCAGCCTGGCCATTGATTTCCTCCCGGCCCCGCCGCTCCTGCCCACCCTTTTCTTCTTCTTCTTCTTCTGCCGCTTCTTCTCCATCTTCTGCTCCCCCCTCCCCTTCTCGCCGAGCGCCCCGAAGACGCCCCGGCCGGGCGCAGCCGCGGCCCCGCCGAGCCCCGCGCCCCCAACGCAGGACGGGGTTTCTTTCTTTCTCTCTTTTTTTTTTGTTTTTGTTTTTCTTCTTCTTCCCCCTCTCTCGCTCGCTTTCCCTCGCTCGCTCTCTCTGCCCGCCATCTTTTGAAGGGGAAAATTAGGGGCGAGGAAAAGGAGGGCTGCGGGCGCTCTTAAAAACAAGGAAAAAAGAAAGAAAAAAAGAGGGAGGGAAAAGAGGAAAAAAAAAAATTAAAAAATAGCGCGGAGGAAGGCGGGGGGACTAGGCAGCCTCCAGCCCCCGGTGCCGGCTGTGCGCGGGTCCCCGGCTCCGGGTTTCTTGCGGCCGCGCTCGGGTGCGGAGCGGGGCGCGGAGCGGAGCCCGGCGGCGGCCCCAGCCCTGGGCCAGCGCCCGCCTGCTCCGGCCATTTCCCCGGCCCCGCCGCTGGCTTGTGAGCTGGAAAAAGGTCTGAGCAGGCAGCGTATGATGGGCTGGAAAGTGCGCGTTTCGCGTGTTGTCCGTGTCCGCATGCATTTATTTGTGTATGTGTGTGTGTATCCAGCTGCTCCGCTCGTGTAAATATCCGGTGTTTACCAAACTTTTGCAAATAAATGGAAACCCAAGGGTTCGTTGCCTAAACTTGATATGCTTTCTAGGTGTAAAAAGAAACGCAGATCGCAGATTTATATATAGAAGTGTCATGCTATAAATAATGCTACCGATAATAAAATGTAAAACTTCAAAACTCAGCCGGCCTTCTCCTCCGTTTATACTTCTTGTTTGGGTTTGGCACGTCCCTGGGCGCTGGGGATAGAGCATTATTTGTAGCCTGCTTGGTTTCACTTTCAAACAAAGCTGTAGTGTTCAGGTCGCGGGTCTGTGTGCGTCTTTAAGCTCCGTGGTTGGGTCTTGCAGGGTGTTGATACAGAACGTGTCTTCCTCCAGAATTGACTTTTGACAACGTGGAGAATGCATTCTGTAAGGTTCGGGATAAATGTTCTGTGACAGTCCCAGAGTGTGGATATTCCTTTCTGTTGGTTTCTTCAGGAGTCAAAAGTTACTAAAATAAACTTGTTTGGATGAGCAAATATGCTGGCTTCACTAATATTTCAAACTTTTATATGTAGGTTTTGGTGGGGTTTTTTACATCTTAAGTTCCCTGACACTTGTAAATAATAGGTTAGGAGTTGACATAATTAGCAAAGCACACCTGCTGTTTCTTGCTGGGAATAGAGAAGCACTTTTTTAATATGCTTGTTAGTATTTTTAACGTGTACAGTGTATGTGAGTGTGCTGAGGGGGTGTGTCTACATGAAACTGGAAGTCTAGTTTTAAAGCTGAGACTGTTGTCTTTAGTTCACACAGTGCTAAGTCAAGGTATTAGAGGGGACTTGGTGACTGCCATATGTGCTGCAGTATTTGGGTGAGAAGTGCAGAATAAATATGCATCGATCAAAACAAACAAGAAATCCCCACAGCAGTTTGGTTGCTTTACAAGCAAAAAAGCCACGATCTGTATTGCTTACAAGTACTCAAGTGCTTGAGTGTACTGTGAATGCAAGTCCTGCCTCCTGATCTGCAGATCACAGCACTGTCAGACTGCTGGGTGTTTCATTTTGTTAGCACAGAAGTTTGGGGAGTTTTAATAAAATACTGGGAGGCTCCTGCTGAAACAGAGTAACTCCAGACCTCAAAGCCTTCCTTTTCGGAAAGAATAAGTGCTAAGATGGTGTGTTTCTATCTCTTTAGTCTGCGCTGGATAAAAATATTCACTCATGCGTATTTAGTGTTTTGAGACAATGTTTAATAAAAGGATTGGTCAGGGGTTAACAGTTTTATACAATGTTCAGCATAAGCTTGATTGCAATATTGTCTCTTCAGTGCTCAGTGCTGAGACAGTAGCTATGCCAGTGAAAGGCTTTTTAGTTGTAGTGACCTCTGCGTGCAGAGTTTAAATTAAGAAAGAATGCACGTGCAGTGTGAAGTGTCTGAGGTTTGTTTTCAAGTGTGTTAGTTCTGTTATCTTGAAATAAAAATTAGGCTTCTGGAAACAAAACTCATGTCATTTAAGCACCGAAGTGCTCACAAAAACTTTTGTTCTTGTCATTTTAAAAGTATTTAGAGGAAAAGCATATTGAAGTCTGATGTTCCAGCTCAGTAAGCGTGCTGGGCAGCCTTGCCCTTGCACTACCTGTCTCTAAAGAAGGCTGATTTTGTTATTAGTCAAGTATTTCTGTGGGCTTTGTAGCTGATTGTTTCTTTGCATTACTGTAACTGCACTGGGTGCAATGACTTAAATCACAGTTCTTAATAAGTTTGCAAAATGCTTCTTTGCTGAGTTGAGAACTGTGTTTAAAACTCATGTTCTAAAATGGAGCGAGTCTAACAGAGGTTCTTGGTATCCTCAAATCTCACCTGCAGGCCAGGGGTCCAAGCTGCCTGACCTGAGGGTCTCTTCCCTGTGAGGCTGAAGGCAGTGCACATCCATAAAGCCGGGTGTCATGGTGAAGGCTGGGATTTCCCAGAGTTTTCACAGGCACATCTTTTACCTGGTGCAAGTTCTGAACGATGCTGTTCGAGGGGAGGCACTTGTGCAGTGGGGTGTGGGTTTCCAGCCAAGCCCTGCTGCACTCCTAGAATCTTACTCCTCCTCCCTGGAGTAATCTGGGAGCCTGATCGCTCTTGTTGACAGCACAAACAACTCGGGAGTCAAATCCCTCTCCTCGGCAGCAGCTGAGTGATGTACTGAGGTCTCATATTTCAAAGGCTTAATTACTTTTACAAAATATATTACTCTGTCTGCTTTGGTAAGCTATCAGGTGCTTTCAGCACAGACAGAACTACACTTTGCTAAATAAATGAACAAAGAGTGTTTTGCATCTCAGCATTGTTGATTGTTTCTCTTTAATCCTGGTTGCTCCTTCTTTGCTAATTTGCAAAATTCATTAATCCGCAGTGGGTTTCCCAATCATTACCACGAGCCATATGTTTTGTTTTGTTATGTGTGGTGTTGGTTTTTTTGGTTTTGTTTTGTTTCGTTTTAAATTGCCACATTATTCTTCAGTAACAGCCCAGAACACCGTTGTAAGCAATAAGAGTTCTGGGAATTAGGAGGGAGCCATTGTGTGCTGTGCTGCTCCATGAGCTGTCAGGACATTTTGGAAGGATCTGTGCATCTCAAGCTTTTCATTCTGCAGGATCTTACTGTGACATTAGTGGTGTTTTGTCAGTCGCTAGTGCTTGTTGGAGATGAACAACTTTCTTTGGGGCACACTAACTCTTTAACCCACTTGTTGCTAAAGTGTGGAAGGATGTAAATTCTTCTGGAGATCAGTGTGGAAGTTCTCTGTAGTGTGCTGCTTTTTCTAGTACTTCTTCTACTCTGCTTGATAAGATACTGACTGAAGAAACTACTTGCCTCTATTTTGGATTCCTTTGCACCTTTCCAGGCCTTGGTCTCTTTTCAGCAGATGTTGTCATGTTTGGAAGTATTTCAGCAACATGGATAACCCAGGAAGGATTTTTTTTACTTCTTTCCTGGGACTGGGATTTGACTTTCTCCTCTCCACCAGAGTTGCAGCAGGTGTAGCAAAGGCAATCTGAGATGAAATTTCTATGCTTGGGGAACCAATCTGGAGCAAACTTCCCTGTCTGAACTGATCCCATTAACTTTCAAACGTTGAGATTTAGACTCAGATGTGATCGACACCAGTCTGCTTTGGGAATGATCCTGTTTGCTCCTGTCTTTCCTTTAAAAAGAGAGAGGCAGGGACAGGAAAGGATTGCTGTTCCCTTCTTGAAGTTGACCCTTGGAGCACTTGACTGACACAGCTGTACAGGCAGAATGGACTTCATTGTGACTGACTTGTAACCAAACTCCACCTGATTGAAGGAAATGCACATTTTTTACTTCTGTTATTTTGTCTTTTCAACTGCTCTACTTATCCTTGTGTGACATCACAGAGGGTGCCTGACTGGGGATCTCCTTTACTCACAACCCATCCATACGGCCATGCTGACATAAATCTGTTTGCTAAAACTGCTCTGGTCAATGGGTTTGGCTATAAGCAAGTGCAGAGTTTGCAGTCCAGAGCTTTTTGCTGGGAGGGGATGTAGGATGTAGCTGCCTTTTTGCTTACCAAGGCTGGTTTAGGAGCCGTGTTGTGCTGTGAGCTGGAGGGAAAGTGATAATCTGAGCACACGTGTGTGTGTGTGTGTGTGTGTGTTCTGAACTGTGTGTGGGTTTGAAGCAGAATGCTGTTCCTTACTGGAAAGCTTTGCTTTTTGCAGCTTTTCTCTTGGTGCTACAGCCCTGTTCGGGGTCTGTGAAGTAATGTTGAAATGCAGCTCTTCAATGAAGAAAGAAGGAATGCTCCCCCAAGTTTCCCTTGGAGTAAGCGCTTGCCTGAGTGTGGGAGTATTCTGGATCAGCCACTGTGCTGAGCGTGTGTTCCTTTCCTGGGCAGAAACAAGCCACGTGGGAATGAGTTGGGATTCTTGTGTCCACACTGTCATGGTGGTGTTTCCTTTGACTTGAACTTCATCCATATGCAGGAGCCTTGAGCGGCTTAGGGCTTGTCTGCTCTAAGCCGTGGGTGCTCTCAGCCGGAGCTGTGCTGGGGAAGCTGAGCTCCTCCTGTAAGGAGCCTGTCCATCTGCCCTCAGCACTGTTCCTGGGTGTCTCAGGCTGTAGGGAGCACCTTCCCCCCTTTTCCTGAACCAGCAGCCTCTGCTCCCTGCATGGGGGCGGCGGTAAGAGACTTTAAGATCCAAATTTTTCCCTTTCTCGCAGATCATTTGGGTTTTAAATCAAACGCACAAACTCGGAGAGTGGAAACTGCTTTGATGCTCTCTCAGGGAGCAACAGCAGCTTAACTATCACAGTTTGTTCACACCTCAGCTGACCTGGAACTTTCTTGCATAGCTGAGCAAGTTTATGGACCTACCCAACCTTAGCAAAATCACTTTTCATCGGAAGTAGCAGACACCATCGAGCCTTTTGTATTTGTGTGGCTGTGTTTGCTTTAACTTAACACACTGAGTTATTCTGGGACAATGTGCTTGTTCAAACACAAGGCACTTCAATTGGTTTGGAAACAGATAAAGCCAAGTTGGTGGGAGTGTGCACAGAGGATGAGTGGTGGTCTTAAACGTGAGGGTGACTGCGGTGCAGCAAGTGACTGCTCTGCAGTAGTTGCCTTGGTGGTGGGGGGACTTAACTCTGCCCCATTACCAGGTCTGACGTTACTGTGGCTCAGCTAACAAGCAGTGTATTTATGTCACGGTAATTCAATCACTTTCATTTCATTCTTCATCCCCTTAAACTGACTTGATTGTCGTGTATTGATTTTTAGGTGGACTTTGCATGGGAAAGCTGCAGTGCTGGAGTTGGAAACTCAGGGCGTGATTTAAACCAGTGGCAGCTCATCCATTCTTGCTACACTTGTAATGCTTTTTTGTCCTGAAATGAATCAATTCTTTTTTCAAAATAGTAACTTTAATCATTTAAATATATAAAAATAAATTTACAAGTTAAGTAGGAGACTGCGTTGGAGCACAAGAAGTGGGCAAGGGAGATTGTTGATGAAGATATTTTCTCTAATGAATCACTTTGGTTCTGTTCTCTATAGTGAAATGCTTCAAACAAGTTACCAGACAGATCTGGGTCTGTTTATTAGAAGTCTGTCAATGTTTGCATGGAGCTGCCCCTAAGGAGAACATCTGTAGCACTTGTAAATCATATTAATAATGCTGATATATGGGCTTGCAGTACTGGTGGTGTAAGGGAGAATTGCAGTGCAGGTTTTTAGGTACACAGAGCAGAAAACAACCCTTTAAATAGGTAATAGAGAGGAATTAAGTGCTATTTGCGAGGGCTCTGTGTCTTATACTTTGCTCAGAGTATTTTTTGTACTTAGTTTTATTAGGAGGAGGTAATCTTCCTGTTCCATGTAGCCTCTTAAACTCAGTTGGAAGTGGAATTTGACTGTATCTAACCCCCCTCCCTAACAGGTGTCACGAAGGACCTCTGGGGTGTTGTGGTTTATCTTTTAGAAACGTGTTTAAAGAGCTCTGCAGTGTGGGGAAGGGGATAAAGCAGATGGCACTCTTAGCTTTGCACTTTCTCCCAATGACAGTTGGTGTTGCACTTAATAAAGAAGTTGTTTTCAGAAACCCAGTGATGGTATTTGAACACCTCATAAATAGAGATTCCTTTATGCTCTTGCTTCTTTTTTTTCCTTTCCTTCAAACTTGGTACAACCGTAACACTGAAAGGAGCTGATCTATAAATGCGTGGGAAAAGGCTAATGACTTTAATTGTAGATGGCAGTGGAAGTATTGATATCCCCGTTTTACAAGTGGAGGACTGACAAGCCTGCAGCATGGGGTGTCAGAACTGAGCTGAGGTGTCAGCAGGCTGGTTTGTAGCTGGATTTTTTGTAATTCTGTGCAGGTACAGCAGATGCTTGGAGATGCTCTGCCCAGCAGGGAAGTAGCTGAGCTCTCGTGGCTTTTTCTTTTCTTTTTTTAGCCTTTTCTTCAAAAAGCTTTGTGTCCAATAATCTCTCTTTCAGGAAACCAAAGTGCAAGAAAAGAAACAATCATGACAAAACCTGTTGTGGAAAGACTATGTGTGATTTATTCACTATATGCTTAATCAAACAGAGTGAGTTTGAGGCTTTTTCTTATGCTGTAAAAGTACACAGAGCACCGTACGCTGATTAAAAAGGGGAAGGGTTGACTTTTTCAGAACACAGATGTTTAACTGTGCAGATCACATCCTTTAAAAAGCAGAAAACGAGAACACTGTGAGGGTGTAGATGTACAATAATCCCATTAGGAGCGAAGCCTGTGCGGGTGTTGCCACGTTGTGCTTTACTGGGTGTACCTAAATGCTGCTGCTGTGCACGTATCAGCTGAAACTTGGGTCAGGGCCAGAGCGTGGGGGTTTTTCTTTGTTCTTGTTTTAGTTACTTTGGGTGGTTTTTAATAATTTAACTGAAATAAGGTTTGTTTGACCTCAAATTGGCAAAACTGTTTTCTGGAGTCACAGGATAGATTGTCACTAGTGTCACTTGTTGGATGAGTCGTGCTTTGGAGAAGGGAGGTGTAAAGTAATAGGTGAAAAAAGGGGAATCAGGAGGCAGAGCCTTGAAGGAGGTGGGTGATGGTTCTCTGGTCTGTAGTTCGGAAAAGTACATTGGGTGTGATCCAGCATTTAACAGCTGCCTGTGGTAAATCACATTTTCAAACTGCATGAAATAGGGAGCTTTAACTTCTCTCTCCTTACTCTGTTCATTCCTCCTTTCTTTTCATTACTTTCTCTATGTTCTGCTTTCTTCCAGAGGCTGTAGGTTAGCTGCCTGTTTCCCCTTGCACTTTATCTGCTCAGTTTATATCTCTTTCTTTCCACAAATTTGTTTCCTGAAAGAATATAAGCAGCAGGAGCCCTAGGCTGACTTCTGCTGAAGCCACTGAGTATCAGGTTAAGACTGTTCAGCATTATCATCCAGTACTGAAATGATTAACAGCCCCTGCCTGCTGCTTGTCACTTGGGTGGTGTGTCCAGCATGGACCTGTTGCTCCTGGACTTTTAGCTGGATGGTTTCTTCTTAACAGCTCTCTCAGCAAGTGAGATTTTCTTCTTTTGCTCCATGTGTTGTGGCATTATTGCCTGATGGCTGGGCAAGCAGGAATTCAGAGATTCACTGCCACTGAGATCTGGTACAACAAGTTCAGGCTGAAGGAACATCAGCTCGTCACACAGTTTGTCTCCCACTTGCAGAGCAGTTGGTGATGCTGACATGAAGGATGCTCAGAAAGGGTGACTGTGGTTCAAACCCAAGTGAGCAAATGGATCTGTGGTTTGGGCTGCTCTTGAAGTATGGATTTGAATGCAAAAATAAGGGTGAATAGAGGTGGAACAGTAGGTTCTGTCCATCTGTGAAGTGAAAGATAAAATAGCAGAAACACAGAGAGGTAGAATAACACAGAAGGCATCCAGCAGACAGCATTTGTGCCAGTTCTGAATTTGCAGAATTGGCCAGTCAGAAGAAGTTGTGACCGAGTCTTTGGAGTCTTTTGCTGTGCCCATCAGCAGGGCTTGAATTTGGGATCACCAAACTTTTTTTCCCCCTCCTTGGCCAACTTTCATGTAAACATGGAGATTCCCCTTCTAGGCTGCCATTTCTTTGTGCTGTTTTAGGAAATGTGATGGAAGAGAGCAGGATCTCCATGCTCTTGCACACTTTACCCTTATGCAATGGGATTTCTCTCTCTAGGATCCCGTTTTACAGGACTCCTGCAGGGCAAGGATGCTTCTTCAGGGCTGAGTGGCATTGACTCCATCAGCTCTCACAGCTCTTGTCACTGAGTGGGAGCACCCACATGTCTGATCAGTCTGACAAGACTCACCAGCCCCAGATATGCAGCCCTGAACTTCCTTTGTCATTTTACCTCTTTCTAACAGACAGCTGGAAAAGGGCTTGACTCATGTAGAGAAACCACAAACTGTGGAGAGCTTGCATTTGTTCCTGACTGCGCTTAAATCTTCCTCAGAGATTTATCTTGATTGACCAATTAGGTGTATCTTGTAGGTGATAAGTCTGCAAAACCCGCTGTGGTGAGGTGCTGAGCCACAGAGACCTTGCAGCTTTTTGAGAGGGGAAATTTGCTGAGCACTTTGCAGGATCAGGCTTGAAGTGGTTCCTGAATCCCAGAGGACGGAGCTGCTGCCTGTGTTGTGGTTTGCACTGTACTTCCAGTGTGCCCTCAGCCACGTTCCTGCCTCCCCGAGCTGTCCTGCCCCCCCATCCTGCTCCTGACACGTTGAGAGCTTGTACGGTATGTGGCCGTGTGCCAGCACCTTCCCAGCACTTCCTCTTTGCCTGATGTCCAAGGCTGCAGGGCTTCTGCTGCATGGGGGCTTTTGGGGGGCTGCAGCAACCCCTACAAGTGCTAGAAGTTGCCAGATACGTGTGCAGTGCACTGGGTAAGAGAGAAAATGTGCTCTGCAGCAGGATCTCTTTCCCTGTAAGCCTTGGCTGTCTGGTTTCTCCCTGGCTCTGCCCCCTGTTAGGTGTTGTGGGTTCAGCCCTGTGGGTCACACAAGGTAATTCCGTTGCATCTCCACCTTTCCCCTCTGGGGGAAAAATGGCACGAGCAGACTCTGCCCAGACATGTGGTTATCCCAAACACTTCCCTTTCTATGCAAACCTCTCTTATGAAACAGCCCAACATTTTTTTTTTTTCATTGCCACAAAGGTGTAATTTGTGTGTCTTGTGAGAGGCACAACCACCAGCACTTTCCTGTAAAGCACCTACCCATTCCCATCCAGTTGATTTGGATGTGCAAGCCACCAGCTGCTCCAAGTACTCTGGAACCTGTTCACAGATCTCATTTATTACCTCAAAGCATTTGTTAAGTTTTTCATTATAGGCCGCCCAGTTAATTGATGAAGTACCTCCTGGCAGATTTTTTGCAAGTGCAGTTCAGCTTATCTCAGTCCAGTCCTTGCTGCAGAGCCAGGTCTCAAAGCTGGCTGAACTCTTTCAGTCAGAAATCCAACACAGAGTCAGCTCTGTAACCACTCACTTTTCCTTCCTCCTGCAGCCTTGGTAACAAAACTGTGTAACTCAGGAGCTTGCACAAATCCAAGATATGTCTGAGTTGAAATTTGTCTCGATGTTTTCAGAGGACCACAAAAAGCAGGGCTGGAAGAGATGTCCAGGGGTCATTCTGCCCTTGCCAATGCAAACAATGTCAGCTATACCCAATCCATTACAGAGAGTGGTCACTTAAAACTGTTCTCAAAAGCAAACTCAAAGCTACGAAAATGAACTTAGTTTAGTGTGAAACTTCACTCCCTGCACTGGAAACTGCAGCCTTTAGAAAGCAGTGGAGCCCCGTATGATTTGTGTGTTGCAGGAGGTGTGTGATGTGCATCTAAATTCCTGCTCAGACTCCATCAGAAGGTGCTTCCCGTGGCATTAGTGAGGGAAAGAGTGGGGGGAGAGAAATATTCCCTCCTGTAATTATCAGAAAGACCATCACTTTATTTGAGGTGCTACTATAATAGTAGTTATAATTCTCCAGTGCTGTTATTAAAGTGACTTTTGGGTACCTCTGAATTTGAGGGCATCTTGTCAGAGATCTTATAGCAGCGTGATTTGCAGGGAGCACTGAGTAGGTATCAAAACTGGAGACCCTTGAAATTATCAGTTACTTCTGGTTGATTCCTGCCTACTGCTTAGGAACCCACAGGCTCCTTACTGAGGAAACACCTGCTCTTTTAATAGCCAAGGAGAGACCAAGGGTGGGAAATCCATCTGCATAATCTGATGAGCATTAAACTAACCAAGTCAAAAGCCAAGGAACTGACTTAATCTGCTGTGATCTTTTTCCCTCCCTCATGCAGAGGTGAGTTCAGGACACAGTTGCATCTCCCAGTCCCGGGATGTTATTAGGGCAGTGCTCAAAATAATATGCATGGAAAGCAAATGTCTGATGTGTGGAATTAATGATTTGGGAGACAACAAGGACAGCTGAATGGACTTTGAGTGCTGCAGTGTGCCATAGGGGCTCTCACAAGCTAAGTTCCCAGCTCCTGCAGGGAAGCCAAGTGTAAATGCTTCATCCCTGTGTCTTGAGGGGGTGGCATATTGTGTGTAGCGTGTGTCTGTCTGCCAGGGCAGAGTTGGCTGATAAAGCAACTCGTCTGTCCTCAAGTCTTGCTCTTAAATTGCAGATCCCTCGAGTTTGAAGACAACATCCCTGCTGACGTGTTGGTAGGTAGTGAAAGCTGCCTGAAGTTCAGTTCCTTTATGGAGCTGTGAAGGGAAAGGAAGGCAAAGGAGTAGAGAAAGGAGCTTTGTTTCCTTGTGAGGGGTCTGGGGAGTGCTGGTGTAGCCTTTACTTTCTACGGTCTTATAATGAAATGGGTACAACCCTCCTTAATAATTTTATCTGACTTTAAGGTTGCGTTGAGGTTTAGTAGTAGTGCTAAACTTGTCCAGCAGAGAAAGTTTGGGCAAGGTGACCAAGGTTGGGCTGCTTCTCTGAGATGGGCAGTAGCACATGGTGGCAAATCTGGCCAAACTTCCAGCTATTGCTGCTCTTGGGGGAAAAAAGAGACTGAGACTCTGTGCTGGTGGCTGCAGGGAGCCGATGTGGGGAAGCCGTGCTTGGAGCAGCAGTGTGAGGATGCCTGCTCTGACTGTGCTGCTGCCTCAGTGAGGGTCTGGCTGCTGACTGGGTGGGCCCGGGCAAGTCACCCCACCGTGGTGTAAAGTGTGAGTTGTGAGCAGCAGCCCTTCAAGGTAGGAACAGGTCTGTGTGTGCAGAGTGTGAAGTACCGAGGGACCTTGGTCTCTGCCCAGCCTCTCTGTGCTACTGTACTGTAAATAAGAATGTGGAGATAACGGCGAGGTCAAGGAATGCCTCTTAAACTTGAGAATTTTCCCTGATGGGAAGATTTATGTTGCTGTTTCTGGCTTGGCTGGAATTGTGCCAGATTTTGATCAGTGTCCAAGTAACCATGCAGAAATACTACACCGAAGGGGAAAAAAAAAAAAAAAAGAGAGTTGTTGGACTACCAGGCTAACATAAAGCTTGTTACCTTTTAGCTTTGCAATCAAAACAAATGGCATCGGGTCCTGCATGGCAGCAAAGCATCCATTAAATGTTGGGCACTGCCCAAGGAAGTGGCAGAGCCGTTGGCTGGAGCAGCAGGAGTGCTGGCACACTGCACGCTTCATGGGGCCTCATAGCTGCTTTTAAAATAGTCCCCACCACTGCAGACAGTAAAAAGTTATCCTGCTAGTACAGGGAATTATTAACATGTTTTCTCCACGCCAACTGTTTCTCCGCTGACTGACCTGTGCGAGCAACTCAATGGAAGAAACATTAAAAAAAAAAAAAAAAAATTCATCCAACCTGGCTGGGGTTTTTTGATGGCTGGTTTGGCTGAGGGTTGTGCCGAAGCCCAAGGCCTTGCTGGATGCCATGCTGAGGTTGCAACTTAGCACGAAAGGACAGACTTAAACTCCAGAGCAGCAAGGTTTATTTGAGGGTTTGGGTTTTGTTTTTAATTACTATCTCAGATTGAATAAGAAGGAGGAGAAATGCTCTGTGTGGGAAGCAGTGTTCACTCTTCATGTATGACAGCACTTTAGGGTGTACTTTAAATTGCCAATATCCAAACCATACTTGTGCAGGCAGAAAAATCAAGAACAGCTTCTGCTACTTGAGTATTATGGGTCTGAGGAACAGGATAAGTAGTGATCTAAAAATTTAAATTACAGAAGTTTTTTCTCTAGGGCTAACCTTAGTCCCTCACTGGAAGGTGCACATGATGTCTGTACCAAGGCTGGTTTTGGCAGTCTTTGCACCAGGCTTGTACAGTACCTTGTACAGTGATGTCCTGGATCACAGCTGGGCTCCCTAATAATTTAAATATTCATTGATACCAGTGCAGTTTCAGTAGGTGCTGAAGTGCTTTGAATAGAGCTGTGTATTTCAATTTTACCTGTAGTTATGGGACAATTTGTAGACGCTTGCTTGGTTTTCGTGTGTGTGGGTTTACTTAAGTATCCTCTTGGATGATTTGTGTGCTAAATTGGATGTGAGATGGTCATGGCTCTCACTTTCCTCACTTAATAAATGTCTCACATGTAGTAGATTTCTCAGGCAGGGCCACGACCTCTTGAATTCAATGTCATTGACTGTTGGAGATTTTCAAATCATTTTCACCTTTGGCCTCCAGATTCCTTAGAGTCCTGCTTTTTACATTCTTAAAAATGATACCATTTTGAAACCTTAAAAGAGTGGCTGTAGAAAGAAATTTTTAGTTTTAAAAATTAGAGTGATCCAGTATCAAAGCAGCTTCCCCAGCAAATGATGAGGAAGCCGCTGGACCAAGGGTTAAAGGTGCAGTGAGGCACACACACATTAAAGCTGTATTTCTGGCAGGACAGTACTCCCAGTGCTGCCAGGATAGTCCAGGTAGCTATTCCTGTCTTTCTTTCATCTGCAGGACCCAGCATTTAAATGCCAGTGCTGCTGAGGGGTTTGCAGCCACCTTTGGGTGTAATAACCAGTGAGTTGGAGCATGGGAGTTAAAGAGGATCAGGGGACTGACCGAGTTGGTTGTCATGGCTCTGCCCCTCCTTCTTTTGGTAATGTTCTTAATTAAAATCCTTTCTGAGTTGTGTCACTGATGACTGTTACATCCTTCTTTTATGTGGACTGTGCAAGCCTTGTTTAAGCCTGAGGATCGTGTGGGGAGGCAGCGCCTGTCCCAGGGAATTTGCAGGGTGCTGGGTGGGGACAGAAGGGAGCTCCCACTATCTCTGTGGAACAGATGAGGAGCTGTGGGGTGAAGATATTGAAAGGTCAGGGAAAAAGTCTGAGGCAGGTAGGAGCTATAGTTCTGTGGGGGTTTTTTAATTACAGTTCTGGGATTTAATAAAAATTAATTTAAAATCCTTATGAAGTGGAGTTTGAGAGGTAAGAGGACATCAGAAAATTCAAATGAAAAGAGAATCATATTTAGTCTTAGGTTATTTAAAGGGAAAACTTGAGTTACACTGCATAGTTTCAAACTTGTGACCAAAATGCTCCCTAGCAGTAGGAATTGCTCTCTGTGGGTGTTTTATTTCCCCTCAATCCTTGCACGGGATTCAGTTTGTTAATCAAGAAGACAGCAAACAAAATGCTTCAGTGGTGGTCACCAGGGGCCTGCAGCCAGCGTTGCATACTCTTGGATGATGGATGTTGCTCAGAAACCTGAATCCATGCAGGGAGCTCTCCAGAAGGAGACTGAGTGAAATGCCCTAATTATCTTTTCTTTGTTGTTTTTAATTCTTTGTCTATTTACCCCCCTCGATCTGATGATTGAACTCTGCAATATTTCTGCTGTTGCTCTGACTTGGTGGAACACCAGCAGAAAATGCTTCCCCAGTTTCTTCCAAATCTGAAATCCCAGGTTACATTCTAGTTTTGAACGTCCCTGTCCAAGGGATTCCAGCATCCCTCTTGGCTGCTTGGTGATCACTCTGTCACCAGCAGCACGACCAGCATGACACCAGTCCTTTTTGAACTAAGCTGGGCTCCTGAGCTATCAAAGAACAGGGACCAGAGGCCTGATTCTGGATCTATAATTAAATACGTGGCACAAGAGAGTCCTGCTGTCATCCCTGCTTTTTCTACATCCTTGGAATACGATGGGTCTCGTGAACAAATGGTGGCAGCATCGTGACTGGCCTTGTCTGTTCCCTGCACACATAAGTGTGGGTGCTCACACAGGGGTTTGGTTTAGTTTTTAGCAATTTCCTCCCTCTCTGCTGCAGATCTGTTTGTTTGTACACATCTATTTTTGTAAAATTTCCCCAAGTTAGGTATGTGTTTACTTTTTGCCTTCATCTAATCAGCAGCTCAAAGGGAAAGTTGATGTTCTATATTTAGTCCAGATATTCAGCAGAGATGATTAGGGCTGTATCAAAGCAGAGGTTTTTGGGTTTCTTCCTAGGATGTCTCACTGCTTTTTCCTTCCTGTGTTGCTGCAGCTTCTGTCTCTGCTCGTGTTTCTCAGTGCAACCATGAAGCATATGTCAGAATATTTGTATGGCTTTCTGAACATATTTGAAATAATTTGCCTCTAGAAAGTGATTGTGGTCTGTTTGCCATGAGAAGAGTAGCTGCAGTCCTGATGTGTGTTGAAATATCCAATGTTTATGGAAGATGACATAGCAAAGCTGTTTACCATATGGTACACAAGGCACAGTGATACTGGGCTATTTTTGCCTCTGCAGTTTGCTGGGGGAAAACC
Organism: Atrichornis clamosus; assembly: GCA_013400975.1. Taxonomy (NCBI): domain Eukaryota; kingdom Metazoa; phylum Chordata; class Aves; order Passeriformes; family Menuridae; genus Atrichornis; species Atrichornis clamosus. Next base: position 23,823 of record WBMZ01015511.1, read on the forward strand.
AGAATACAATCATGCAATTTTTGTGTTCTCCTCTATTTCATATGTACCTTTAAGAGAGAACCTGACAGCACTCTTTGAGCCAGGTCGTGGGATATCAATATAACATCAATTATTATTTGAACCTGTATCTTGAAACTTTGGTACAAAACTGGGGTCAAAACCAGTTAGGTATGTGCAGTAAAGGACATAATAAGACTTACGAGATTCAAAGTACAGATCACTTCAAGTTAGGGTTTCTGGTGACACCTTTCATTCACAGCAGTTCACAGCATTTCCCTCTGCCCCTTCTTTTCCTGGACCGAGGTCCTCTGGCAGCTGTCTGCTCTTCATTAGGGGTTTTCAGACTAACCACTGCACCAGAGTAGGGACTTGTAAGCTGACTCAGTGCCAGCCAGCATGGGTCTGGAGACAATGCAGTTCAGTTTACATGGAGCTGGAAGCTATGGATTTAGTAGCTTGGATCAGTGCATTACATCCCAACTGTATTCCCTAACCATATTCTTAGGTTGCCCCAAGTGTTTTCTTGACATGAAGATGCTCTCCAAGCCAGATAAATAAAGCAAGAACTAGTCCTGTGAAGCTTGCTGTCTCTCTGCAGGCTTTGAATTTGGGAATTGCTATCCCACTGTCTCTTGGGCCGTGAACTGTGCCCACCACCAAGATACACCGTGTTACAGGAATGCAGCTGATGGGGCAAAGAGCCTGAGTGCCAATCCTATCCCCAGCACAAGTGTCTCAACACGCCCACTTCAGGTCTCTGTGTTTACACACTGTCCTCTCTCCTCTCTCTAGTTTGCTCTAGGTTGTATGGTTGCATCCTGGAAATGGGATGTCAGTCCCATTCAGGGAGCATAAAGGAAGAGAGAAGATCTCCCCGTTGCTGCTGCAGTGACAGCGAGTGAGAGCAAGAGCAGGAAGATGTCGACAGTCACCTCAGCCATCCAGGCTCCTCAGGGCCCTGTGAATCCGCCGCCTCCGGAGGTGACTAATCCCAATAAACCTGGCCGGAAGACCAACCAATTGCAATACATGCAAAATGTTGTGGTAAAGACCTTGTGGAAGCATCAGTTTGCTTGGCCTTTCTACCAGCCTGTTGATGCAATTAAACTGAATTTGCCGGTACGTATGTGTCATCATCTGCTTGGTGCTGTTCCTAGAAAGCTTTGTCTTGGTGAGATGAGTTCTGGGATTGCCTTAGAGTGGAAATCTTGGTGCCTGAGATGGTGTTGGGCTCAGCTAGTGGCTTCAGGTGCAGCCAGAGAGAGGCCTTGGTGCTCTAATCCAGAATAAGAAAATGACACTGCACAGCCCTGCAGCATCCCCAGGCTAATCACAGCCTCTGCAGGTGCTTGAGACCAGCCCAGGGAGAAACTGGGTTAACAGGTGGAAACCTTTGAAAGGCCAAAATGCTCTTAAAATAAGAGACTGAAATTTTTAGTACAGTTTAGCCAGCCCTGATAAACTTCTGTAAGTGCCAGAGGCAGCCTTTTAAAAAGGGAGGCAGACATGCTGATTCCCAGACTGATGGTTGCAGAAGGAGTTTGGTAGTCAGGTTGATCATAATGGTAGACTAAAAGATACAAATCTAAAAAAAACCCAAACATATATTTACATTTACACTTTCCACAAAATTTGGAGGTGTGGGTTTTTTTTTTAGGAGGGGGAATGAGGAGAAATGAACATCACTTTATCAGGAGATGTAACGTCTTTCCTGTTTCTCCAACAGGATTACCACAAAATAATAAAAAACCCCATGGACATGGGGACGATCAAGAAGCGCCTGGAACACAACTATTACTGGAGTGCCAGTGAATGTATGCAGGATTTCAACACCATGTTTACAAACTGTTACATTTATAACAAGGTAAAGAGCCCAGACAAGGCTTTAGAAAAGACCCGCCTGCCACGGTTACTGTGCAGGCTTTGAACAGGGCCGGCTCTGGGCCCTTCTTGCAAGGATGTGAAATGCCACTAATTGCAACCACGTTACTTGAAATGCACAAAGCTGTCTTTGTGCTGCCTCTTTCTTCCCCCAGACTAGTTAAAATGGCAAATATGCCTTTTAATTATAGGTAGATTTCTGTTCTGGGGTTATGTAGCAAGTTTTTACTGCTTTTACTTTCAGTTAGGAATTCTCTGAGATGAGCTGCACTTTATGCAGTGCTCTGCAGGTGTTTTGAGGCATTTTAGTGCTGTGTGTTACACTGCCTGGCACTAAGTAGTATCTGTTAGCAGCAGAGAGCAGTTCAGGAAGCAGAACTCTGTTCCTTGACTCAATCTCCATAAATATGTTCGTACTTACAGACATTTAAATTGCTTATTATTATGATTTTGGGTTTGGCTTGTTTGCTGTTTTGTTAGGTTGTTAAAAGCATCCATTCTTTGTATTATGTTTTCTACAGTCGTTTGTCATCGTTGACCCAGCCTGGAGAACAGCTGAAATAAACAAATTAATTAGTTTGAACCGCAGAGTATGTGTTTAGACTCTTCCCTTGGACCTGCTGGCAAGCAGGGAAGGACAGCTCATCCGTTCCAGTTTGCTGCTTCCACACTGCTGCACAGGATGCTGGTTATCAGGCTGCTGCTGAAGTCCTGATCACTCTCTGGATGCAGCATACTTAGGGGCTGTAATTATTGCATGCTAGAGCAGAATAGAAGAGCAGGAGAGAGTAGCATGTAGGGAGGGAGAAGAACTAATCTGTTTATTGTTGCAGTTTGAATGCCATAATTTATTTCAAGGGCAGTGTCATCATGGTTTTCAAAGCCTGATCTTCAACCTCTCTGCTTCAATTATGTGAATGATACAACAGTATTCTTCTTTGTGCAGCCCACAGATGACATTGTCCTCATGGCCCAAGCCCTGGAGAAGATATTTCTGCAGAAGGTTGCCCAGATGCCTCAGGAGGAAGTGGAATTACTACCCCCAGTTCCTAAAGGCAAGGGCCGCAAGCCGTCAGCAGGCACACAGAGTGCAGGTATTGACCCCATCCAGTGACAGGGAATGTTGGGAGCTGTTCCTGAGGCCTGACCACCTTCCAAGCTGCTGGACTTTGCGAATGGTGAAGAGGCTGGGAAGGGAGAGTGTGGTCTCACTTTAAAAAGTTAAAGCAGTGGGGAGGAAAGCGTGAGATGTCTGGGTAATGTTCACTCAGTGTTTCAGGGCTTGTCTGTCTTAAGGCCACTCTGCATTTGTCACACAAATCTTGCCATCTGTGACTTGCCCATCCACACAGCACTTCAGTGAGGGAGGGCAGTGCTGTTTCTTCTCTGTGCAAAGAAGAAACCAAGGTAGTCAGACATGCCAGTCTGCTGCCAGTGCCAGACCATGGCATAGAAGGTCTTTACAGGTTTGGGTTTATACAGCTCACCCTGGGTCCTGGCAGAAATCTGACACAGCAAAGACTTGGACTCAAATCTTGCCCATCCTCTAAACCCTGTATAGTGTTTTTCTTTTGCACACATAGTTGCAAAATCATGGAAGTAAAGATCAACAGAAAGGATTTATTAAGCCATTGCAAAAGGCTGTGTAGACTGTTACATGTCAGTGTAAACTAAGTTTAGTTCAGCTTACCTAGAGATGATTTTAAATGGATTTAGGACTAAAATGTCCAAGCATGGTAAAACAGGTCATAAAGGAGCTTGTGTGGGCTGAGTTAAATGGTTGCAGGTTTTTTTTTCTCTAAACAAGGTCTAATTGTTGCTCTGGGAAAGTCAACTGTTCCTCTGTTTTCCCACATTTCAGGTGCTAAATGGAGCTATAATTCTATCCAAGCTCAGAGAAATTTATGATGATGTATCTTTTCAACATCTTTTGATAAAACATAGGAGGAGGATTGCTGCTTTGGTTATTAGTTAGTAGATTTGTCCCCCTTAATGTTACCCTAGTAGGCAGTTTTTTTCATACTGTGGGTGTAGCATCAGAGACATTGAGGCCATCAGGAGACTTAAGCTCTACTTAGAATCACAGAATCAGAGAATATTCATGGGGATCACTGAGTCCAGCTCCTCTCCCTGCACAGGACAACCCCAGGAATCCATGTGCAAATCTTGGGTGCCTTGGACTCCTGAGTGTTTAGATGGCTGTGGGGAGTGGTTGTTACCATTTGCACGGTATGAACCATCTCCCACTGTTCCATCTCCTTGAGCTCCTGCTCTTTTGCTGCACTCAGTGCAGCTCTGAGAGCATGAGAGGGGTGAAGACCATCCCAGAGCAACACACATTCCATGTGACAAGCTGGAATTATTTTGTTTGCATGTGGCTGACCTAAACTCATGTACAAGGACTTAGATCAGAGGTTCCTCATTTTTGTTGTGCCCTGGTTAACAGCACCAAGCAAATCACACAGTGTCCTCTGTGCTCTTTTTGCGGCCCTGGCCGGGGAGCCCTTTGCCAATTCCAGCGGCACCAGTTTGCTCCCAGTATGCAGCGGGCAGCTGTACCTGATCAGCGCGTTTTCACTCTCGTTTGAAAGGAGCTCAGCAAGCCGTGGCCGTGTCTTCCGTGTCCCCGCCGGCCCCGTTCCAGAGCGTCCCTCCAGCCGTGTCTCAGACGCCCGTCATTGCTGCCACCCCCGTGCCAACCATCACCGCCAACGTCCCGCCTGTCACCGCCCCTCCCGCCGCCGCGCCGCCCCCGCCCGCCGCTCCGATCATGCCCGTGGTGCCTCCCACGCCACCGGTGGTCAAGGTAAATACGGACAGCTCGGCCCCTTCCTCTCCAGAAGGCAACGCTGCTGAGCGGGGCTGGATTTCCAGCCCTCACTGCTGCGTCCGCGCATTCCTCCTTTCGTGCCTTCGGACCGCTCGGACAGGCGGTCACCGCTGACTTGGAGGGGGTTGAGAACACTTCTGCAGTTTTCACACACTCCAGCTGAGGTGATGTCACCTGAGATTGCTCCAGCTCAGTTCCAAGCTCTCCTTTTTGACCACAGCCTTTCCCTGTGCTGCAGCTCCAGGGCTGTTGGAATTTCCCCCCTTTTGCACCATAAAGCATCTCTTCCCTCTGTAGCTGTGGCCCTGATTTTTCTGGGACTGTTCCTTTAAGGTTTGCAGGCTCCAGCACCAGGAATGTTCCTCTCTGCTTTAAACCAGTTCAAGACAAGCCTGTCACTCCAGTTGGAGGAGACTGTTGCCTGCAGGTTTTGGGTGCATTAGTTCTGTCTTCCTTACTGAGCAGTCTTTGGGAGTTGTCGTTGGTGTTTTGCTATTATTATGTTAATTTACGGGTAAATGAAAACACTGCCTAAATAATTGAAATTTCTTTAGCAAGCTGTGTATTGCTTTAAAAATGATGAAAGCATAGCTCAGAGAAAGCTGGGCCTTTTTAATCTAAACTGTGGAATTAACTGCAACAGTATTGGTTGTGAGGTTGCTTGGACCAGCACAGCCACTGAATTGTTTTGCTGCCTTAACCCTATTGTTTGGGAATTGCTAGAGAAGTTGTAAGTCAGATCTTGCAGCTAAGCTGTCCTCCTCAGAAACCTGTCTCATATTTCAGTTTCCGTCCAAATAACTTGCTTCTGAGAATCAATCTAATTTTAAAACTCAAGGATGAACCCAGAAGTGAGTTTGCCAAATACACGCTGCAAAATTAATTCTGCTTGGGATTTACTTAAGATTTCCCTTAGATTTCTCTAAGGAACTTTTCCCCCCCCTATTCCCTCTCCAGAGAAATAAATCCTTCATAGGAGCACGAGAGAGCTGACTGGACAGTCACAGCTTGAATTTATGCGAGAGGCTTTATTTGCTTAAAGCAAAATCTACCTTAGCACACCCACTAAATACAGGGGAGCGAGGGCTCATGGGTCTTTGGTGATTAATATGCTTTGGTTCAGAACTTATAGCCTGATCCTGCCACTGGGGACTCAGACATGTGGTTAATTTACTGACACTTACTAAGTCCCGATGCATCAGCTGAGCTGCAGTAATCGACTGGGCGCACTCCTTTCCCTTGGCAAACACGAGGTAAGAGTCCTGGTTTCAATCTCAGAGAATACATAGAGCTAACGCCTTGTGCATCGCGGCTGGGGTTGGGTTGGAGACGTGCAAATGGTTGGTTACTGTAGCTCAGGTGACGTGCAGTAATGAATGGTGAGCCTCTAGTCACAAATCCCATTTATCCCAGTGAAATCACTGCTTTTTTTCTGTCGGAGGACAGGCAAAACTCAGGATGAACTGTGCTAGGTTTTCTACCGGGCACATACTCACAGAGCCTGTCCCTGTGCTGTTGCAGAAAAAGGGAGTGAAGCGGAAAGCAGACACCACCACCCCCACCACCTCTGCCATCACTGCCAGCAGGAGCGAGTCCCCCACGCCCCTCTCGGACCCCAAGCAGGCCAAAATCATCGCGCGCAGGGAGAGCGGCGGCCGCCCCATCAAACCACCAAAGAAAGACCTGGAAGACGGAGAGGTGCCCCAGCACGCAGGGAAGAAGGGCAAACTCTCGGAGCACCTCAAGTACTGTGACAGCATCCTCAAGGAGATGCTCTCCAAGAAGCACGCAGCCTATGCATGGCCCTTTTACAAGCCCGTTGATGCAGAGGCCTTGGAATTACATGACTATCATGATATTATCAAACACCCCATGGATCTCAGTACTGTGAAAGTACGTCCACATTTACCACCTCTTTTGCAGGGGGTCCCTCTGGTTTGCAGAGGACTGGCTCCTTCTGGGGGAGGGGGAAGGGATGAGGGTGGAAACTGAACAAGTTTGGATATCAGCTGGATATTTTTATATTTTGTTTCCTTCCCTTCTCTTTTTTTCACCATAACCTGAGGGCAGCCTTTTTTTCTGCCCCGCAAAGGAGATGATGTACACAAAGCAAAGTACAAAGGCATCCTCTCCTATTTGTGAGTAGTCCAGCTATTCAACTGTTGTTCTTGGGATTGTGTTGCACTCTGAGAAGAAGAGGTGCTTTATTTCATAGGATTTGAGTGATAGTATCCCATTTCCAGAAACTGCTGCCTATCTGCTTGGTGCTGGTGGCAGATAGGCTTACACTGAGCAATTCCAACTGGAATGTGGTTGTACTTGGGATGGGAAGGGATAACGTGATGGTTGTGTGGTTCTTGCTTGACTCCTCAAGAGTTTATCTTAGTATGATCCAATACTCAGGGTGTCTTTCCCAGTAGATTTGGAGGTTTTCTGAATCATTCCTCAATATCCATGAAGCAAAGCCATGTCTTTCTAGTTCCCATCTTCAGCTTGTGAACCAACCAGTGGGATCTGTGTTGGTGGAGGTGAGATTCCATGTGCAGGAGGTTAAGATGTTGTTGCTGGCCTTCCACTACCATGCCAGAAGGGTTTTGCTGCCAGCTGAGCCAATGCCTGGAGTTGTCTAAAGGCCCAGGTGACAAAAAGGCAGCTGTGTTTGGGATTCCTTTCATGCTGTGGGTCTCCAGAGATACCTGCAGCCTGATAGATCAAGTCCCAGGTGAGTGCAGGAAGATTAGAGATGCACAGAGTGAAATCGTGACCCTCTCAGGGCTGGTATTTCCATGTGTTTAGGTGATTTTTTATTGCAAGAGATTCTTGTACAGGATTCAGAAAAATCTAGGTGCAAAGCTGTCATTTCTTGGGTTGGTGAGTTCTTCATACTTAAATCTCTTTATAGTCCTAACTTCATTCTTTTAAAATTGTCCTCCTCTGCCCTTTTCTGGCAAGTGCAGGTGGTACTCTCCCTCTGTACCTGACTAGTGTAGGGCAGAAAATCGGAGACAGGTTGATGGCAAACCCAGTGGAGTCTTTTACACCTAAAGACTCCGGGCTTGTCATTTCCACGTGGTAGTATTTTTCTTAATAAAGTTGTTTGAAGTGCTGTCTGGTATTGGTTTTTTATGGAGTGTTTTATTGTCATTGCTCTTGGCCTGTAGATCATAGTGTGACTTCTCAGAGATGCAGCCCATAACACGTTAACTGCGTGGAACAGAAACCTGCCATTTGCAGGCTGTGTAATTTTCCAGTGTCAGGGACTTTCTCTGTGGCTCTGAAAGGTTTTAGATTTAATTCTGCACAAGTGACAATGGCTGTGATAAAGCAGAGCAACTAACGGCCTTCAAACTAATCTGGGAGGAATTATGTGAGAAAGTAAAACACAAGCACTGCTGCAGCTATAATACATCTTGTGGCTTTGCTTCTCTGGTTGCATGAGGTTTGATTTTCCTCAGAGAATATCCTTCAATGTCCAGGAGCATTTTTTTTCCCTGGCAGAGGTGTCTTGAGGAGGATTTGGAGGTTGTTTTCTCTGTCTGAGGTTGGCTGTCTTGATGCTGTTGTGACTGCCAGGGGCAGGTGAGACTGGGGGGGCTCTAGCTAAGCCTGTTTCAGCCAGGAGCAGAGGGATGTGCTGGAATGATGTGCTGGAGCTAGGACTGAGAACGGGAACAGCTGAAGGGACAGCATCTGTGAGCTCATCTCCATCTCAATTCTCCTTATCACAGAGAGGGAAAGAGCAGAACTGCTTGGAGTAGGAAAGGATGGAAGTGTGAGCAGAGAGCGAGGCAGCGGCTCTAATTCCCTGTAATGAGTGGGATGCACTGAGGCTGTAGCTCTGCTGCCCTGTCCCCAGGCAGGCAGGGCCCCCTTGCAGAACATCCATGTCCCCCTCTGTGGTGCTGAGGAGCTTTGGCCCAGGGAGGCAGGAGCTGGGGGAACCTGGAGCTCCATCCCGCTCCACCCTCTGGGTGCCAGGTCACAGGAACATTGTGGATGTCTCTGCCTTCGGTTTACTCAGGGGTGAACAGGCAACAGGCCCTGCTGTGCGAGAGGATTTATACAAGGTGTTTACTTTTGGCATAAAGCACCACCTCCAGGGATCTAACTGTGCTCACCCGTCAGTTCTCCTGCAGTGAACTGCTGTGGTGTCGGAGCAGCCGAGTTCAGGGTCTTGAGAGTGAGGAGCCCTCTTTGCATCCTCTGTGGCCAGGACGAGACTTACCTTAGAGCAAGAGACACATTAGACATGAGGAAACAAATTTATGAACATTAAAGGTGATTAGACGATTGATTGAGGGGAAAAAAGAGATTGCTGTGTGTGGGACAGAGGATGGATGAGCTGGCCTGCCTGCACCTCTGCCAGCCCTGCTTGTCTGACCCCTGATTTACAGTTATAAATCACTTTTTTTTTAAGCAGCTGGATATCTCAAAGTGTATTTGTAACCAAAGATATTCCAGCCCACCGGTTTAAAGTGCTTTGATTTCTTTCGTTAAACTAATTAATCTTTATAAGAAAACAAAACAGAAATCCCCAGATTAAAACTGTCGGACTAGAAAACTGTTGAGTTTGGATGAAAAGCAAAGCCTCAGACATTGGAATGTATTTCATAGGCAGTAATCAGGCCCTGAGTATGCCAAACAAATATAAAAAGGGCCTTTCATGCAGTAAGATGTATTTTAAAATAAATGGGCCCTTTGGTTTGAACATATGTTTTGCTTTGGAATTGGCCTGAGAGGCTTTTCAGACAGGAGCACCACAAACCTATTTCCCTTCCTGCCTTTGTGCTGTGGCTCCCAGGCTGTCTCCTGGTTTATTCACCAAGAAAATGAGATCTCCTGACAAAAGTTTGACAGATGTCTGGCTGCAGCCCAGCAGGGAGCAAGGCTGCAGGAACGTCACCACCCTGCCTCAGGTCCCTCCAAAACTGAATCCCTGGAGGTGAAATTCTGCCCTTTTCACAACACAAACAGTTCCAGGAGTCATTGCAGTGTTTCAGGACAGTTACAAGGTCTATCATAGCTGTGAAATTTCTGTAGTTCCGTTGAACGAAAGGGAATTTTGCTTGTGTGAGGGGTGGGTGACAGACCCTGAGCATCCCTGATTTCTGCTGGGATAGGGAGTGTCTGTCCCCATCACGTCTGCAGCCTGTCTGCCAGTCAGCCCCTTCCCCTCTCTGGGGATACAGGTGCCCAAGACATACAAAAGGGAGGCCTGTAAGCACTTGGCAGAGAATTTCTGTAAACCCAGGTCTTTTAAATGCAAATGAAATGTAGTGTTAGCTTCTCTTTCCTTTCAGCCCGAGTAACTGGAGCTAAGGTTTTATACATAGTAGTAATATATGCATAAAATCAATTAAGTGCTAGCAGTGCTATAAACTGTTCTCTAAACCCAAGTCATGCAGTCCCAAACTGCAAGAGAAACGGATGGAAGTGAGGGCTGAAAATTAAGAGAAAGGAATAAAGTGCAAATATTTTGCTCCTAGTACTTATCCTCACTGCACTAGGAAATAACATTATTAATAGGTTCATAAAGGGGAAATTCTCTATCCATTTCTATCAGTTGGACTTTTAAATCAAGAGTAGGAGTTGTAGTTTAACTGTAAATGCCTATTTTGCTGTAGGAATCACCAAGCAAACCTCCTGCCCTGTCAGCAGGAAGTCAGAGTTAGATTTTCATGATCTTTTCTGCCCTTTCCAATTTACAGAGCAAATATATCCAAGCAGCATGTAGAAATACACACTTAAGGTACTCCTGTAATTCTGACTTGTTTGTTGAGTCTTGCCCTTCCCATCTATGATCCTTGTTTGTATTGGTTCCTGATCCATTTTTCTAAGTTATTTTTCTAATGATTTCTAAATGTTTTCTGATAGAATGTGGTCCCTGAGAGATTTATATTTTACTCCTTAGAAAACAAGCCAAATTTAGAATCTTAGTATTTAAACTGCTGTGGAGCAATATCAGCTTCTTTGCTTGTCTGGTGTTTGTTGGCTTGTTTTATAAAGCAGAAACTCTGAGTGTTATTTAGGACCCAATAACCCAGATCAAACTTCCATTCTTTTAGACCGATGGGATTTTTGAGGCTGTTCTGTCTCCGAGGTGCACGTGTCCTCCATGCAATTGCTACAAATGCCTTTTGCTTATGGCTTTTTTTTTCCCCTCCCCTTTCCCTCTGGCTTGTTCGTTTGCAGAAAAAAATGGACAGTCGGGAATACCAGGATGCACAAGGTTTTGCGGCAGATATTCGGTTAATGTTCTCTAACTGTTACAAGTACAATCCTCCAGACCACGAAGTGGTGGCCATGGCCAGGAAGCTCCAGGTAAAGGTGTTGGCAAATGCATCTTCCAGAGTATGTTCAGTTCGGGTACAAGGTGTCGATTCAGAGATCCAGGTGTGGATCTGCTCTGGGCACCAACACCGGAGAGTCGGTGATTCCTCCAGCCCTTGGGAAGAGCCTCGTGCTCTGCTGCAGAAGTGTTGTGCTGCTCACATGGCATGGGCCCAGTGCTACGTTCTGCTCCTAAAATATCACAGTCCTTGCTGTTAAAGTAATGGGAGAATTTTCTTGGACTTTCCAGATGGGCATTCATATTTTTTATGTTATTATTTACTTGTCCAGCACTTTGTAATGCACAAACACCCTGCCCCTGATGTGTTTAAAAGACCAGAACGAGCTGGTTTCAGCTGAGGCTCCTTTTGTCACCAATTTTCCTCCTTTTTTCCAGGACGTCTTTGAGATGAGGTTTGCAAAAATGCCCGATGAGCCTGCAGAGGCCCCCCCTCCACCTCCCCCAACAGCCCCCGTGGTGAGCAAAAGCACAGAGAGCAGCCACAGCAGCGAGGAGAGCTCCTCTGACTCGGACAGCTCCGACTCGGAGGAGGAGCGGGCGACGCGGCTGGCGGAGCTCCAGGAGCAGGTATCAACTATCCAAGCTGTGTGTCTGTGCAGCAGGAAGGGCTTCATTGTGTCCTTAAAATTCCCACCTAGGCTGAGATGCAGCAAAACGCTTCCCCATCTCCCTCTAAAGGGGAAGAACTCTCAGCAATAAGTGCATGTTTGATCTAATGGTAATTTTCTTCAAGATCGTTTTTCTCGGTGCTGATGCTCTGTGCTTCCTTCTGGGATCCCACAGTATGGACTGCTTGATCACTGACTTTAGGATATATTTACATCTTGGGATGTAGAGGGAAGGGTTTGTGGAGGCATCAGTTATCTTGCCTTGAAGTCTGATGGATTTTTCCCTGTTTCCCTCCAGCTGAAAGCCGTCCATGAGCAGCTGGCTGCACTGTCACAAGCGCCAGTGAACAAACCAAAGAAAAAAAAAGAGAAGAAGGAAAAAGAGAAGAAAAAGAAAGATAAAGAGAAGGAAAAAGAAAAGCACAAAGTAAAAGCTGAGGAGGAGAAGAAACCCAAGGTGGCTCAACCACCAAAACAGACCCAACAGAAGAAAGCCCCAGCTAAGAAAGCAAACAGCACAACCACAGCTAACAGGTGAGGGCTGACCTTCCACAAGATGCCTTGCGGGGAGAGCAAGAGCTTCCAGTCTTGTCCTTAATTCCTGGGGAAGCTCAGTAGCAATTAATTTGCTATTGAATACTGTCCCCATTCCCAGACAACTCCAGGGAGTCTTTAAGTTAGAGCTGGCAGTGGAACCATCATATTTTCAGTGTCCAGCTCTTCAAATCCCTGCCTGATCGCTCTCAGATAAAGTTTGGGGGGGTTGCCTTTTGTGCAGCCACCAAGAACGTGCCTTTTCATTGCTGTCCCCCTGCTGCTACTTGGGCTTGTTGTCACACTTCACAGGGCTAAAATATAATGGGAATACAACAGCTGATCTCAGGCTGCTGAACTCTTTCAGCAGTTGTGCTGCTGTTCAAGCCATCTGACGAGAGGTTCAAAGCCAAGAGCATGGGGACGTTTGTTACAAGGGAGTTAGGGGGGAAAAAAAAAAAAAAAGCATTGCTTCTATGTGCCCATGAATGTTTTCATGCTTGACAACCTCCCCAGGCAGCCCAAGAAAGGAGGCAAACAGGCATCTGCAACCTACGACTCAGACGAGGAGGAGGAAGGTCTGCCCATGACCTATGATGAGAAACGACAGCTCAGCCTGGACATCAACCGCCTGCCCGGGGAGAAGCTGGGCAGGGTGGTGCACATCATCCAGTCCAGGGAACCTTCCCTCAGAGACTCCAATCCCGACGAGATAGAAATAGATTTTGAAACCTTGAAGCCCACAACTTTACGAGAACTGGAGAGATACGTGAAATCTTGTTTACAGAAAAAACAAAGGAAACCGTTTTGTAAGTGAACCTGCTGGGGCACGTGTTCCCCCCAGCAGCTCTTGGGCTCAGCTTTGGAGTCAGGGCATGTGTATTGAGATTCTCTTATCCAGCTCTTGGGTATGTGATGACAGGAATTTGTAGAGATTCTTTTCTCCCAAGAAAATGTACAGAAACTTCCTATTTTTCTCTGCTCTTTCTTCCCATGATGTCCTGCTGCAGAGACCTGGAGAGCTAATGTGTTCCTCTGCAAGACCTGTGTGATGCCTTTATTACTTCCCCAGGCTCTGGAAGGCACTGTAAAGGTTTCAGTCTCATTGTGTGAGGTGTTACATGCACACATCTGGGAGGATCAGTTTCTTATCCTGAATAGTTTAGCATCTAATTAGAAAGGAAACAAAAAGCATGGTTGGGATCCAAACCACCGAGGCAATAAATGACTTGCACAAAGCTACCTGGGTGACCTGTGGATTCTGGGTGTGTCTGAGTTGTGTATTCACCCCAAAACTGCTCTTCCTGCAAGGCCTGATCGCCATATGGCCCTCAGTCTCTGTCAGACCAGAGGGTGAATGTCAGTGTGCTGCTGGGTGTGTGCTTCAGTGTGGGACAGACCTTGGGCCTTGTCCACAGAGTGAATTCTTGCAGCCCTTGAGCTGGACAGCACTAGGATGACTTCCCTGAGGTGGTCCTGGCCCTCTTGGTTAAGAGGGAGTTGTGCTTTTAAGGCTATGAGACAAGAGCTGCTCCCTGCTCCTCCATTCCTTCCCCACAGGATTTTCAGGAAGGCCTAAGCACAGCACAGACTTTGACCCTGCTTTTTGCTTTTTCAATACACTGCTTTGATTTATTTTTTTTTCCCCTGAATCCTTCACTATTGGAATAGCTCAGAAAAGCATTTTCCAGAGTGCTTAGGAAGAGGAAGCATCCTTTAATTTTGGAACCAGAGCACAGAGTAGCACAGATGACCTCAGATGTCCACCCTGGGAGCCTGGCATGCCTGACCCTGGCTGGACTCTTGTGCTGGGTGTTCCCTCCTAGGACTGTGCTTTCCAGATTTTTTTTTCTTTTGTGTTAAAACATTGTTTTCAAACAGCTCACAGAAATGTAGGTATTTCCTTGCTGGATCAGGCAAAATATCTGGCTCCTGTCGTATGCTTGCAGTCCTGGCCAACACCTGTGTTCAATTACTCCTTTGGAGGAATATTTCCTTCCCTTGGCAGTATGAGTGTTGCTGGTACTTCTCACCCTTTCCATCCTGATGCAGTTACATTCCTGTTGTCTGCCAGCCTTTGCCTCAGTTGGTTTTTAATTTGCCTTTGTTTGTTTTGTTTTATATTTAGAGCAACATGAACCACAGTAGATTCTTGTGTGAGGTATCAGAAGTTGTAATGGCAGATGCTTTACTCCTGACAACCTTTAATGGGACACTTTATTTTACAGGGCAGAAAACCCATGTAACAATTCTGTAATTACAAATCTGTAATTATTGACCATATAACTGGCTGGTAAGTAACCTGTAATGACAAGGTTATTACGTGGATATTTCTATCTTCTAAAATACTTTCCAGAAGATCTCTTTTAAAAAGTGCATGTGACAGGATGGTGGTGATTGGATGAGCAAGGCAACTTCAGATGTTGTCTTCTCTCTGGGATGTGTAGTTGCTGTGTGCTCACTTGACCTTGGCAGTGTCACTGCAGAGTGTTCACACAGATGTACATGCCCTGTAAAATAGTGATGTCCACTCTTTTCCCCTGCATCCCTGCAGTTTCAGAAACTGTGCGTTCCTCCTCCACAGCTGCCAGTGGCAAAAAGCAAGCAGCAAAGTCAAAAGAAGAGTTAGCTCAGGAAAAGAAGAAAGAACTAGAAAAACGGTTACAGGACGTCAGTGGGCAGCTAAACAACAACAAGAAGCCTGCAAAGAAAGGTAATGGCTTTGGTTTCATGTGAAAACAGCACCCCAAAAGTTGTGTGTGTGTGTGGACAGACTTTCTCACTTTTTCAGGCTCAGCCTTTGTGTAGCCTTGGGTTTGTCTCTGTGACAGGAACCCCGGTGGGTCAGGGAGTTCCTGCTGGGCACTGAGCTGCTCTGTGGGGCTGCTCTGGTCCCTGTCCAGGTGGAAACTCCTGGGTGGCAAACGGGAGGTGTCTTGGAGGCAATTCCTCCTTCAGAGGGAGGAGGACCTTCCTTGTGTTAGCCTGGTTTACAGGGAGAGCATCTAACACATGGTTCCTCTCCATTGTGGGATTAAAAAAATCCCAAGCCCCCACGTAGTTCAGGATGCTTCAAAAGGTTCCTCCAGTGCAAACAGAGCTGCTCTCAACTTCCACGAGAGTTTTCCCGTGCTTAGAGGTGGCACTGAAGTGCTCTGGGGCACACTGCCCTTCCATAGAGCTCCTGCGTGGATCCCAAACTTCCATGGTCACCTGCAGTCCAGGGAACCCTGTCACCCTGTGGCAGCAAGGACGGGCTGCGGCTCGGTGAGCTGCCCAGGGGAAATCGGGAACAAAGGCTGTGGGCAAACCTTCTCTGTCTCAGTTCCTTGCAAGTAACCACATCCCTGCCTTCTTCCCCCGCAGAGAAATCCGGCTCCACGCCCTCCGGAGGCCCCTCCCGGCTCAGCAGCAGCAGCTCCTCCGAGTCCGGGAGCAGCAGCTCCAGCGGCTCCAGCTCGGACAGCAGCGACTCGGAATGAGTTAGGGACACTTGGACACAACCCCCAAACGGACACCCCCCCTCCCCGATGCTCTGCAGTGTCCCTTCCCCTCCTTCACTCACTGCTCTCGGGCCACGGGGGTCAGTTTTTATCCCCTCTCTCTCTTTTCTCTGACTTCTTTTTTATTTTTTAATTCAGTGTTACAAAAGGTATCTTCCATTTTTTGCGGGGGGAGCTCTCTTTTACTAGGTCAAAGATCTTTGCGTGTGTGTGTGTGACTAGACTTTATGACAAATAGTTCCCTTTGCATAAAGTCTCTAAAATACATTTATCTGAGGAAAATGGGTTGAAAATGGAAGAACTTTGAGCTCTTAGCAGGAGATAAATAGAAAATTCTGCAAGGTTTGTAGTACATTTCCCTCCCAAGCCCTTCCCTCTCCCCAGAATATTCTCTTTTAATAAGCCTGCCTGGCTCACACAAGGTAAAAACCATCTTTTTTTAAAGAAATCTCTGTAAAATGGTACTGTATCTGAAAGATGTTAGCTTTTGAACTAGTTGGTGTATTTGTTATTAGCACTAGTATTCTTAATCTCGAAGTCTACAGTGTGATGGAAATGTCAGATGCTATCATCTTTTTACATAAAAACAAAAAAAAAATCCAAAAAAATTCTCATGTACTGTGGATTGCTAACATGCTTTTTAAAAAAATCTTGGTAGAGGCATAGGCACCTGTTCAGGAAGGTATTGAAGCATGAATTTAACTCTTAAGCACACGAGCAATATAAGTGGTTGCATTTCTTGGTTTTCCACTGAAAAGTTTCACTTTTCCTGGGGATTCGTTGGGAAGAAGGGAGCAAGGAACACTCAAGTTTCTTGGGAATGTTATTTTTAACATTAAATAGATAATTTCCAGGAAATGGATGCTCTCTCTGAAAGTCTTCATTGCATTGAAAAGGGTTTTTGGCTGGAAGTTGTCAGCTGGACCCTGGAGTGATCCCTGCAGTGACCAAGTCATGTGCCCATTACTGGACACATCTTAGGGATTTTCTCCATGACAGACACCTCAGTCTGGGCTTAAAATAAAGCAACACTTGAGCTCCAGCTGAGGCTGAGCTGGCAGGGGAAGTGGAGAGGGATTCTGAGTGTGTTTGGGGTTTTTGCTTTTGAGTTTGGTTTGTTTTTTCCTTCTCCTCCTTGTTCCGGTAGTGAGCTCCTAGGAAGGGAATGCTCCTCCTGTGTCATGCAGGGTGCAGGTTCCAGGCACTGAAATGCTTTACCTCAATGAAAAGAAGAAAGAGGGGAGGGAGAAGTAAAGAAAAGAGCTAATTTTTTAAGGCTTGCTATTTTTTTGAGTCCAGCCTAACGTTTTGACCTGCACTGCTGCAACGTGCCCTGTTTTCAGTGTCCCTAATTTCATGTATATACCATGATTTTATTTATTAAACACCACTGGTCATTTAAAATGTAATAAAACCTAACAGAAGCAACGCTGGGTTCCTGCAGGCCAGCAGACATGCAGACTTTTAATGGGGTTTGAACCAGATTTTTAAAAAGAAACAACAACAAAGCAAATAAAAATCCATTACTTTATTTATATACCTTGGACTTTATACCTACAGGTGCTACAGTCCAGTCTGTTGTGTGTCTGGTGCTCTGTCATGTTTGGTGTGTTCATTTTTAGAGGGTTTTTTTCTTCTTCTTTTCACCCCAGCCCTCCTTTTTTCCTGTTTTGTACAGATTTTGGAGACATGCAGTCTGATACAATTTTTTGATGCAACACATTATTATTTTCTCAGTAATATTTCCAGTGGTCTTTTTTTCCCTCCCCCCTTTTTTTCTGTTTTGTAGAACAGTGGGGGTTTTCTCCTTTTATAGTCCAATTTTAGGAAAACACCAGTTCTATAATTATATAAAATTTGTAATCTGAAGGGCAGAAGTTTTATTGTAAATTCTTTTTATTGTAAAGAAAAAAATATACAGAGTTTAACAGAAAGTGATGCCTTTCCTTCTCGCAGCACCAGCCCCTAAAGCTGCCTCCCTACTGTGGGGTAGCCCTAAAATTCACCTTCCTGTGGTCTCTCAGTGGTGCAAATTGCTCTAGTTTTTATTTTGCCCACAGGTGAGCGGCCCTGGAGGACCCTCAACCCCAGCACAAGATTTCCTTTGCACACTCAGCCCCCAAGAGCTGGGACAGGAGGTGATGTGCTGGGATGTGGGCTCTGGGTGATGGCCCTGTGCTGGGAAGCTGGGAATCCCAGGGCCAGCCTGTTCTTAGCGTTCCAAGGTTTGCACTTCCAACTGCATCCATGCTCAGCTGCCAGTCACTCACTGCCCATCAGTCAAGGTTGATTAGCTGGACACTTGGGCATCTGCCTTGCAAAATCTGCGGGTGACTAGAGATAATTTCCCACAGTCTTTGAAAAAACACCTGTTCTGATTCTTACTGAAATTAATTATTTTTCTTTCCAGTAACAATGGAGTTATTTTGGCTCTGAATTTTTCTTTTTAAATTCTGCCCTTAAAATCCTTCCCCCAGACAGATCCTTAGTAATGTATTTTCAGAATTTACTTTGAGGAAATGTAATATTCACCTAATTAAGAGCTTGGGTTTCTTTTTAATGGGGTTGGGTTTCACCTGTGTTTCTCCTGTTGCCTGCGACTTGAATGAGCAAAACCAACTAATATTTTAATGAATAATTGCAACCAATCCACTGCCACGGCATTTGGATAAACAAACTCCCAGTTTTCCCTTGCTGGAACCTTTTCCTGCGTGCATTAACCTGAGCTGTGCTGTTGAGGTGATCTGGTGGTGGCTTCCGTGTGGAGAACAAACTGGAGCCAGTGTCGGAGGCAAAGCCTGGGAAGGTGGCTCTGTCACCATCCTCAGACATCAGGAACATCCCCCTGGAACACACAGACATTCCTCCAGGAGCCGCGGGCCTGTTCCACCCAAATCAGTGGAAAAGTGAGAGCCAAAGGGTTGAGGGCCATGCCTGAAGGGATGGAAAGGAGCCTGGCCTGAGACTGGCGGCAGTGCTGGAGGAGGATCCCTGTTTTAGTTGGAAAACCATCCCAGCTTGGGGATTTTCAAGGAAAACAACCTGCCAAAGCCACCACGGAGTGTGAAGAACCACCTGCCTGTCTTTGATCTGCCGGCTGCGACTGGGGCTACCACTCAGTGGGAAACTTCTCATGGGAAGTGAGGTGTTCCTGATGGAATGGAGAAATCCAGGAGAGAAATCCATGACCTTCGTTTCAGGAAAGCAATTGCTGACTCCTCGCTTCCAAATGTTGTTCTTACACTTTTCCATTCTCACACTGTTCGTAGTGCTCATTATCCCCTCCATGTCCGTAGTGGTGCCTCTTGTCTCTCCCAAGTTTCTCCAGGAAAGAAGGGATGTTTCCAGTCCACAGTAAGTAGCAGCAGCCCCTAATGAGTTGGGAACTGAAACAATAGAGCATTTATTTAACTGGGTTTGTATTGCATGACACGTCAGTCCAGATGTCACGAAATAACTTGGAAACGATCAAACATAGAACGTTGGACAGAACATTTTTAAACTTAAGAATAAAAAAAAAGAAAAAAAAATTTTTTATGGTAGAATTTTTCTTGAATGAACAAAGTTTAACTTTGTTTTCCAGGGGAAACTTTGCTGAAATCAGTATGATTTCATATGTATGCATACACACAGAGTTTTATTGAAACTGCTTTTTCGGACGAATTCCTGTTTTGACAAAATACCTGACCAGACCTTTATCAATCAACCAGCATTACTGCACCTTTAAAAACTTTGTTAAACTTTTCTCTGATTGTAAACTCAGCCTGTCTCGTGGCTCAGTGGGACCAGAGGGAGATCCACATCCCGTGGGCTCAGGCCCTGATCCATCGACCGAAGGAATCTGTTGGCTACAACAGCTCTCTGCAAACCAAATGTCGTCTACACAAAATCATTGCAATTTTTGTATTGATGTGGTTTTAACCTTTGCTACCAACGGGGTTTGTAACTGTGCAACTGATGTTTCAGGACTGTGTCACTGCTGGGAGGGTGGTGACACCCCGAACACGCACACACATCACTTTTGTGTGTGGAAATCCACAGCTGAGTTGCCCCTGAGGTCTCCTCCCTGTTCTCTATGTGGTAGAAGCAGACTGCAGTGACCTAATCTAGTTCTTTCTCTGTTTTGGGGACTTTTAGACCAGTTTTTAACTTTTTTTTTCCTTGTTTTGAAAGGAATGATGTTTTTTAAAGTCGGGGGTTGGAGCTAAGGGGAAGGGATCGGGGCATGACAAAAACCACGACCTTTTTAGTACTGGATTTTAAATTCCCATTCTCAACCCTGAGCAGTTACCACTAGGGCTAACTGTGGGCAGGCTCTGCATCATTAAAGAGAAATTTAGGACTCACTACACAGCAGCATTATCTTGCTTGAGCTGCATTTTGTAAAGAAAATGGTATTTGCATATCTTTTTAAAATGTCATTTTTAAAAATAAATTAAACCACCAGCTTGGATTTGACACAGGCCACTAGGAACACAGCCCTGATACTGGCATAACCAATCCAGAAAGATTTGTTGTTGTATTTTTGGTTTATTATTTTGGGGGTTTTTTTAATATTTAAAAAGAAATTGTTACTTTTCTGTATGATGTGCATGCAAATTTACCGTAACTCTTTTTCTTAAAACTTTTTAGTGCCATTTCTAGTATATTCCTGTAAATGTCAGTTATTGAAAAGAAATGAGTCAATGTAAGTAGTTTAGCTTGTTTATTGCAAATTGCTGGCCTCAAACAAAACAGAATTAAGAAAAAAAGGTAGAAAGTAATCTTTGATGTTACTGGTAATCACGGACCCTGGTCCTGGGGCATTTGTTTTGTTTTCATAATAAAAAGAAAAATTGTTTTGTGTGTGCAGTTTAATCCCATATTTTCCCCTCTCCTTCTCCCTTTCCTCGTCTTTTCCAGGTGTGGCACTTGTTCCATTTGCAAACCTGGACTGAGCAGTGCCAAGAGACAAACATAAATATATCGAATCCTTGTGCCACGAGTCCTGGAATAATTTGGAAGTCATGTTGCAAGTTTAGTGGAGCGTCACACTCAGGGACTGAGTGTCTTCAGAGTGGGGTCAAGTCTGGGCTCTCTGAATCACAGTTCAGTACCTGGCACAGAGCTGCTCTAAATTCACCTTTCTCTTGGCTGGGGAAACTCAGCTGCTTCCATGTCCCAGGGCAGCCAGGGAGGGGCTTTGACTCTTCCCAGGAGCCGACAGTGTGCAGGGGTCTTAAACCGTGTGAGAATTGCTCCTGATGGAGGTAAGTTGGGCTGAAAGGAGATGGAAATTTCACCCAGGTTTTGTGCTGGCTTCTTCCAAGCCACCAGGACCTGCAGGAGCCAGAGGGACTTTGTCACCTGCCCCTGCAGCCAGCGCTGGCCCGGCAGGCCCGTGAGCTCAGGGTGACCTGGAAGGCACAGCTTGGAAAGGGGGGCCTGGAGCAGCTGGTCACAGTCACAGCAGAGTCCTGACATTACTGTGTGGGGGCCAGATTCTATTTCGGTCAGTGGAGAGAGGATTCGGGTTGGTTTTGCTGTTTGCTTTGTGTGTGAGGTGAGGTTACCACAGCCAGGCTTCCCCAGGGTTAATCTTTCCCTAACCCTGTTCCTGCTCACTGGGTTTCCAAGCCAGGATCTCCAAGGTTTCAGCAAACCTGTTTCCCTTTGCTGTTGTGTCAGTGTCACCGTGTATGGGATCAGTGACACTCCCACAGGGGATGTTTGTTTAGCCTGCCCTCCTGCGAGGCAGCTGAGGATGTTTCTGTAGCACTTGCTAGGGCGTTGTTTCTAGGTGCGTGATTTACTCAGGAGTTGTTTCTAGGTGCGTGATTTACTCAGGAGTTGTTTCTAGGAAGATGATTTACTCAGGGGTTGCTTCTAGGTGCACAATTTACTCATGAGCTGTTTCTAGGTGCCTCAGCACTGTTTCTTGCAGCCTTGGAGCAGGTTGAGGACAGAAGAGAGCTGAGGTTCAGCTCCCACTGATGTCTGTACTCGGGTGTGCACGGGTGAGGCCACACCTCAAATCCTGTGGCCAGCTCTGGGCCCTCACTGCAGGAAAGACCTTGAGGGGCTGGAGCGAGCCCAGAGAAGGGAACAGAGCTGGGGAAGGGTCTGGAGAGTCACTCCTGTGAGGAGGAGCTGGGAAGGCTCAGCCTGGAGAAAAGGAGGCTCAGAAAAGATCACCCTGCTCTCTACAGCTGCCTAAAACAAGGTTGTGAGATGGGGTTTGGCCTCTCCTGGGCAACAAGGGGCAGGACAAGAGGAAAGAGCCTCAAGCTGCACCAGGGGGGGAAGTTCAGGTTGGACGTCAGGAGGAATTCCTTCGTGGGAAGAGCTATCAGGCACTGGAAGGGGCTGCCCAGGGCGGTGGTGGAATGCCCAGCCCTGGAGGTGTCCAAGGAACGAACAACTGGACGTGGCACTCGGTGCTCTGGGCTGGTGACAAGGTGGGGATTGGGCACAGGCTGGATGTGATGATCTTGGAGGCCTCTTCCAACGTGGATGATTCCCTGACTCAGTGTGACATCCAGAGGCTTTCCCTCATCCCTGAGGACCCCTCCCTGCTGAGGCTGAAGGGCTGTGGGCCCTGGGGAGCTGGAGGAGCTCCTCTGCAGCTCCCAGTCCAGTGGTGTGGCCCTGGAGCCCCACCAGGAACTGAGGGGATTCCTCCCTCCCGTGTGAGGATGGAGAATGCCAAAAGCTGTCACCCTCCCGTGTGCCAGAGCCAGGGACGTGCAGGGGGAAAACAGCTCCTCAGGATGCTGCATTCAAATCATTTTAATGCACTTTATCAAAGAGGCTACAACAGTGTTTTAAACAAGTGCATCAACACCACACCACTGGCTCACAGAAATGGTCACAGCCACTCCACAGCCCTGCTGTGACCACTGACACACAGATATGGAACACTACAGTCACGTTCACAGAGATGGAAGGACAACTCATCCTCTTCTTCCTGTACGGTCACATCCAGCCTCAATCCTGGAAGAATTTATGCACATTCTTATGGTTTTAGTCTTGTATAGTCCAATTAAGACTCTGCAAATAACTGAATTTTGGTTTACCAGCCACGTTAACAAAAAGAGACTGATTAGACCCAAAATAATCATCTTTCTTACTGAAATTAAAAAGAAAATAAGCATTGGATTTCTTTTTCTATAAGAAAAGAAAACGAACAGCTGGTTTGGGGGATGTGCTGTTCCATAAACTCCCAGAGTTCACATGCTCCCCAGGGCTGGCCTGGAACCCACCTCTCCTGCTTCTCCAGGTGAATCCACCTGCAATTCCCAGGGGAGCTCTCGGACCAGCCTCCTGCCTGTTTGAGTAAATAATCACCTGTTCACTCAGCCAAGAGCTGGAGGCCCAGGTGGGTCACACATCCCTGGCAGTGCTCCACGGGCTCCTTGCCGAGCCTCGCTGCCTTTGTGAACCTCGGTGAGCGCTTTCACCCGGTTGAAAAACGTTTATTCACCGAAATATTCCTCCTCCAGAGCCAGTCCTGACAAGACCAAGAGGGTTATTGGTGTGCAGGGTCTGCAAAGCAGCGAGGTCCAGCAGTGGGTTTAAATCTATGAGCACACAAGGTATCAAACAGCAACACATGCAGAAATAGTACTTTTAAAAAAATAATGAGCTGCCTATTGTTTGCAGTGCTATGGAGCAGGGCTGAATACACCAAACCTGTACAATCTCACACTAAAACAGGTGTGTTCTGCTCAGTACATCGAGCTCAGCAAGGCTGAGTGTCTGTGTGTTGTAGCATTTACCCCACACGGGAGAGGTGGAAGGGGTTCTTCACTGTATTTAAAAAAAAAATAAATAAATAAAGTGCTTGACAAATGCTAAGGAGGTTTTAGATAAATATAACAGAAGTAACGACTGTGCCTAGTAATAGGCAGGTAAATAATCCATCCTGAAGCTGACATCAAATACTGGTTTGCCTGGAGTTGAGCCTGTGCCCAGGCTCTGCTGGGTCAGACATGTCCTGGGCAGGACAGAGAGGGACTCCGTGACTTCAGCCCAATGTTACACTTGAATGCTGAACCCTGGGCACGTAATTCGCACCCCTGGAAGAGGCAGTTTTGTTTTTAACAAAGATTCAGGTGCTTGCTGGGCTGTGTTTCTCAGCCTGACCTTGCCTTGAGCAAGTCAGGATTCAGCAGAAACAGAAACAACCTGCAAGCAGCAGCCTCTGTGCCCCAGCAGTGCAGGGGTAGTGCTTTTCCCTCCTGAAATCCTTCAGTTAATTGAAACAATCTCTGACACAACTTTTAAAATACATGCACCAAATCTACAGTCCAACCTGAACTAGAAGTTAAACCCTTCCCAGCTACTGCATGCATTAAAACTTGAATGCAAAGCAAACTTCAGTGGACTCTTTTCTTCTGCAGCCCGTCTCAGGAGTGGGAACGTGGTGTTCAGGAGTTTCCTCGTGTCCCTTGGGATATGTGTGTATTTACAGTGGCTCTATTCCTGTTGCTTTCCTGGGCCTGTCCTCCCTTTCAGCTGGTTCACTGGAGGATCTGTTCCCAAAACTAGGCCAGGGATCTACCAGCATGAAAGGAGCCAGCTCCCCTGCCTCCAGAACTCCTGTTATTTCCATCATCCCACACTGTGGCATCAGAGAGGGCCCTGTGCTTTGCACGGGATGAAACTCCAGCACACCTCTCCCACCAGGTGTTCTGAAGGCTTGGATTAAATTCTCAACACATTCTTTCCCTCTTCCTCCCCACCAAAAATCACTCCATCACCTGGTTGTAAGAGGCCACTTCCAGGGCAGGAATTAAAGGGAGACAGGGCAAGCAGAACAACTAATGGCCAGGTGGTTTGGGAGATCAACTTCCTCAGACCACAGCCTGGATGGGAAGAGATCTGCGCTCGCCTCTGTCCCACCAGCATTCCCAGAGCTCTGGAAAAGCACCAGGACTGGCCAGTAAAACATAAAATGCTGGCTGGGGATGGTGCCCAAGTGCCAGCGGGTGCTCCTCAGGGCACACGAGCCACTTACAAGCAACACATGGTCCAGCACAGACCCTGCCAAGATGCTGGGCAGCAAGAGGCCCGTGAGCCCCAGCGAGGCCGGTTTTGTTGTACACACTCAATGACATGCAGAACGCGAGTCTATAAACAGCAAAACCAAACAGAAACTTCAGCCCTTCTGGCCTCTCCTGTGCGCGCCGCGTCCGCTGCTTCCTCTCCACGTGTGGATTTCTACGGGAAATTACATAATAGCACAAAACTTGGACTGCCCCGTGTCCCTGGAGACGTCCAGCTTGTTTTTGTCCCGCACCAGGATGGCCTCGTTGCCGTACTGCGAGTACCACATGCTGCGGCTCCGGCTCAGGTAGGTGTTGGGGGGAGCCGACTCCAACTTCTGCTGCTGCTGCTGCCAGATGAGCAGAGAGGTGTCCCTGTAGCGCAGCCGGGCGTAGCCCTCGGACAAGGCTTTTTCGGGCAGGGGCACCCTCCCGTTCATTACCGTGTCACTCATCTGCTCCAGGAGAGCTCCGCAGACAGGAGCTCCTTCCCCACGGCTCCGAAATCCACCCCGCTGGGTCGGTCCAGGTCGATGGCTGCTGCTTGGAGCTCCCGGGGGAACATCCCAGGGGACGGCGGCTCCTGGGATCCACGAGCTGCTGGGCGCTGGGAGCACCGCTCAGGAGCAGGAGCAGGGCCCCAAAATCACTACAGGCAGCCTGGCCTGGCTTAAAAAACAAGCCAGGGCTTCTGAAAGCTTATCCAGTGGTGGTACTGCTGCGTGTTTCATCCTGTGAAGGGCCCACACGTGCCGTTTGTTGACAGTCCATGAAGTATCTCAGTAGATGTGAGCAGTGGCTCTGGGCTCGCTCTGCAGCCAGGCAGGACAGGCTGAGCGGTTCTGGATGAGCTTTGCCTCCCTGGAAAACGGATCCCCAAGCCGTAGGGCAGCCCCGGGAGGTCAGGCCCAAGAGGTCACCAGCGCCCAGGCCTGTTCAGGGACTCTCCACCGCTGGCAGGAGTGATGGACGGGAGCTCGGCACGTCACGTGCTCAGGGATGCAGGAGAAGATGCTGCCTCGGCCCTGGTTGTGGTACCCGAGCTGGGGGGCCCCGTCACCTCCTGACGGCACCTGGGGGACACAGCGAGGCTCACCCCAAGCGCTGGCAGCGGGGGTCCCTGCCCTGCCAGTGTCCCTTTCCGTGTCCCCCCCCTCCCGCCCGCCCCCC
>WBMZ01015512.1:0-36834 GCA_013400975.1 Atrichornis clamosus
CCCGCCGCCGCCCCGGCTCGGCCGGCCCGGCCCGCCCCGCACTCACGGCCCCGCCCGCCGCTCCGGTCTATTTGTGCCGCGCCGAAGTTCCGAGCGGGCCGACAACGGAGACAGGCCCCAGCCCGTGACGCACTTCCGGGAGCTGCCGGGCGCGCCCACGTGACGCGGGAGCGCGGAGAGGGAGAGCCGTCACGTGACACGGGAACGGGGGCGGCGCCGGCGCGTTTCCGCGGCAACGGGAGCGGCGGGGCGGGTGTGGGTGTCTTGGTTCGGTCCGTGGGGTCCGGGATCTGCCACGTGGGGGTCCCGCGTTTGATCCATGGGAATGCCTGACTGGTCTGTGGGGGTCCTGAGTCTGCTGTGCCCGCGGCCCCCACTGGCGGTCCCTGGCCCCACCGCCTGACCCCAAGCCCTGCAGTGCCCTACGCCCGGAGGCGGGCAGCCCCCACCCAAGGGGAAGCTGCTGTGGCCCCCGGGACGAACACGGGCCCACGTCACGGGGGGAGGTGAGGCAGTCTTGCTCTGTAACTTTATTCACACTGGGGTACCCTGTAACCCCCACCCTGCCCGCCGCTGCGGGGGCAGGCAAAGGCTGGGCCAGAGAAAGCTGAGGGCTTCAGGGGGGTCCAGGCCCCTTCAGGGGATCACTGGCAGGTGTTGTAGATTTGGACCTGCTGGTTGATGGTGGCCAGCACCTCCTTCATCCTGGCCTCCAGCCCACCCAGCTGGGCTGCCTTGGCGTCCAGCACCCGCTCGTTCCGCTCGTACTCCTCCTCCAGCACTGCAGGGACAGGGGGGACATGAGTCAGCATGACTCCCACCACTGCCCCCCACCACCTCAGCCTCCCTGTCCTGGCCTCACCTCGCAGCCGCTGCAGCTTGCCCTGGGCATCCTGCAGCAGCCCTGCAGCCTCGTCCCGCAACTGCTGCGCCCGGCTGCCCGCCTGCCGCGCACCCTCCGCCCGGTGCTCCACCAGCTCCTGCGCCGTCCGGTACCGGTCCCGAAGCGGCCCCTCCAGCACCTGCGGGGCAGCAGGGCTGATCAGCGAGATTCTCAGAGGACCCCTCCTGCCCCCCTGTACCCTCTGATCACCCACCTGCTTGGCCTCACCAGCTCGGTCCCGTGCAGTGCTGGCTGCCTCCTGGGCACGTGTGGCTGCCAGGCTGTTGTTGGCACGTTTCACCTTCAGGGCATCTGTTTGCCTGTCTAGGAGCCCAATCTGCTCCATGGCACCCACCAGCTGCTGCTCTGCACTTCCTGTCTGGGTCTGCATCTGGGGACCGGTGACATGGGGGACTGGTACAGTCACACTCACCGCATGGTGGGGACAGGGCCCGGCATGTTCCTGTGGCCACAGAGACGGGACTCTTACCGTGCCGAGGGCTCTCTCGCTGTGCTGGATGTCACCAGCAGCTTGCTGCAGTGCCTGCTCAGCCATGCCCTGGGCTTGCCGTGCCTCCTCCAACGCCTGCCGCACTGCCTCAGCTGTGCCCCGCACTCCCTCTGCCCGTGACCTGTGGCCAGACAGCAAGGCCTCAGCACAGCCTGAGCTGGGGGTCCCTGGAGGGACTGCATCTCCACATCCCTGGGCTCACCTGGCCCGCTGGGCATCCTGCAGCAGCTGCCCAGCCTGACGCACATCACCGGCCGTCTGCTCCAGGATGGCATCCACACTGGCCAGGTTGCGCACCCGTGTCTTGATCTCCTCGGCCAGACGGTGGATCTGGGCCGGCGCAGCGGGGAGGGACAGCTCCAGCACGCGGCTGGCTACCACCTCGATGCTCTCGGGGTCAGCCCCCTCCTCTGCGGGTGGGAGTAGTCAGTGCGGCATGCTGGGGTGGAGGGGACAGGCAGACCGAGAGGCAGAGGGGAGCATGGGGCAGGGCAGGGGGGCCAGAGATGGCTGGAGGATACAGGATGGTTGGAGCAGGGCAGGGACTGTGCAATGCAGCGTGGGGCAGGGGTGGCACAGCCCACGTGCGGTGTGGGGACCATGCAGTGTGGCGCAGTGCAGGATCAGTGCAGTGTGGTACAGATGCAGAGCCACACAGTGATCAGCAGGGGTGGCCAGCCCTCCCGGCATGCCGGCACTCACGGCTCAGGAAGGCCTTGACGTGGCTGATTAGCTCCCTTAGCTCCTTGTTGGAGCTCTCCACACGGGCCCTGGTCTGGTTCGCCTTGTCCAGGGCTGCCTGTGCTCGCAACCGAGCTTCATCCGCCTTCCCCTTGGCCTCTGCCACCTGAGCATGGGCAGAGACCCTTGGTGACAGCCCCAGGGGCTGCAGGGCATGGCTGTGCCACCTGATCCCACCACCACCCATGTGCCACACACCTTGTGGGAGAGCTGGGCCATGTCACTGGCAGCCTGACGCAGTTCCTCTTGGGCATGGCGTGCCCGGTCCAGCGCACTGTCAGCCTTAGACACAGCTCCACCACAGCTCAGACCCCCACAGCGTCGACCCCCATCCTCATCCCGGCACCCGGCACCCCCGCAAGGGCTCTCGGCACAGGGCACATCGCCCACCACACCGCAGACCTGCAAGGCAGCACGGGATCAGGGCAGCCCTGGGTGTCACTTCCCAGTCCTCTCCCTGTGTCTCACCTTCTCATTGAGGGGGTGCAGGCTCAGTGCCTGTGCCCTCGTTGCCAGGTCCATCAGTGCCCGCCGGCTGGCCGCATTGTGGCGGTTGAAATCGTCCCGCTGGCTGGCCAAGAGCTGCTCAGTGTGGTGACGGGTGGCTGCCGAGGTGCTGACAGGGCTGGGCACAGCACGGGTCGAGACGTCTGCCTGGCGCTCGGCCTCCCGTGACTCCCCATAGGACTGGCGAATACTGTCATAGGCACCTGGGGGTGGCAGGGGCACTGTCAAGACACCCAGACATGGCCCGATCACCTTGGCCTGACTCTGTGGTGTGGCTCACCGAGGAAATTGGAGGTCTTGAGGGCATGTAGCTGCTGTTCCAGGTCCTGCAGGCTGTGGTTGAGGGCGCGAGCGCCCCGGTCCACAGCGTTCAGAACGTGGCTGGCGTTGAAGTTGGCATCCTGAGCAGCTGTCAGCTCCCCCTCCACCCGTGTCAGTCTCTCCGTTGCCTCCTCGATCTGCCACCTGCAAGGGAAGGGAGTGAAAACCTGCTCCCAGCACTACCCTGGGAGCCACACCCTGTGCCAGGTGCTCACCGCAGCCCCTCCATGGCGTGTGTCAAGTGGGCAGCGGTAGCGGCCGTGGTGTTGCGGGTGGCCACTACATCACGCACAGTGGCCAGGTTCTCCTCCAGCCGACGGAAGGTGCCCTCAAAGGCCCCGGCGGCCCCAGTGTGCTGTAGGAGGCTGGCCCGCTCTGCCAACGCCCGGGTGCGGGCAGCCAGATCCTGCACCACACGGTCCCAGTCCCCGAAGCACGGGTGGCAGGGCTGGCAGGCAGGGAAGGTACCAGCAAAGCCCCGGGCACACTGGTCACAGCGGACTCCAGAGATGCCAGGCCGGCAGTCACAGTGGCCGCTGCTGCGGTGGCACTGGGCACTGGCTATGCCACGGGGGTCGCAGTCGCAGGCTGCAGAGAGAGTGGTGTCAGGGCACCATGAGGCCCACTGTGATCCCCCCACTGGCACCGGCTCTCACCTCGGCACTGCTGCCGTGGGTCACCCCAGTGGTGCTCCTGGCAGTCAGTGCAAGTCCGGCCCCCAAAGCCTGGCCGGCAGGAGCACTGCCCTGTGAACTGACAGACACAGCATGGCCGAGGCTGGCACTGCTGCAGCGCAACCCCAGCCCCATCCCATGGCCCTGTTCCTTGTCCCTGTTGTATCTCACCTGGTTGCAGGAGGGTGTCAGGGAGTGCTGGGGGTGGCAGGCACAAGGCTGGCAGCCCTGCCCACTGGCCAGGTTCCAGAAGTTGGGGCTGCAGCGGTCGCAGCTCTGGCCCTCCACATGAGGCAGGCAGTGGCACTGCCCACTGTGTCGGTCACAGTGGCACTGCTGGGGCCCACAGGTGCTGGCATCAGTGCCCAGGGGGTTGCAGGAACAACCTGGAATCAACAGGCACTGAGCAGAGGCAGAGATGAGGACAAGGATGGGAATGAGATTGGGATGGAGATGGGATGTAAGTGTTGATGGGGACAGAGGCAGGAATGGGATGATGATGGATGAGGGTAGAGACCGGATGGAGACAGAGATTGGGCAGGGATGGGGTGGGGATTGGATGGAGGTGGAAGAGGAGCAGCATGAGGATCACTTATGGGGATGGGATGGAGATGGGACACAGTCAGGACAGAGCTGGAATAAGGACAGAGACAGATGGATGGCAGTAGAGAGGGGATGGCCGTGGGGACAGGAATGGGCATGGGATGGGATGGAATAAGTTGGGCATGGGGACAGGGACTGGGCCACAGTGCTGGGCCTGGGCAGATGAGACTACCCTGTCCCAGGGAAGGGCTGCAGGGATCCCACAACACTGTGCACAAGCAAAGGCAGCCATGGGTACACATGGTCCCCAGGGATGTCCCAGGCCCTGCAGGCAAGTCTGTCTCGGCATGGCAGTGGGTACTCACGCCTACAGCTGTGTCGCGTGGCATCTCCATAGTAGCCAGGCTGGCACTCGGCGCAGTGGGGCCCTGCTGTGTTGTAGAGGCAGCGCAAGCACTGCCCCGTGCGCCGGTCACACGCTTCTGGGTCTGTCACATCGATGTTATCGTGGCACTGGCAAGGCAGACAGTGCCCACCAGGCTGCAGAGGGTCCCCATAGTACCCAGGTGCACACTCGTCACAGCGGGGACCTGCTGGCACAGAGCACTGGGCAGTGCCTGGGGACAGGGCACCTCCGAGGCCACTGAGTGTGCTACAGTGGGCACCCACCTGTGTACCCAGGGCTGCAGTGGCAGACAACCTGCCGGGACTGGCTGTCTTGGTAGCAGGAGGCAGCAAAGTGGCGGGGGGTGCTGGGTCCTTCAGGACAGGGGCAGGGCCGGCAGTGCTGCCCGGAGCCCAGTGCCGGGTTCCCAAAGTGTCCAGGTGCGCATCTGTGGGCAAGAGGTCAGCAGAGCCATGGTTGCCAGCAGCATCCTGCCCTGATCCGGGCACATACCCCACCTACCTTTGGCACCTCTCGCCGTCTGTGTGGTCACGGCACCGCAGGCAGCTGCCCGTCCGGGGGTCGCAGTTCTCAGCGTGCCCATTGCACTGGCAGGGCCGGCAGGCAGGGAAGCCCCAGTGGCCAGGCTGGCAGCGGTCACAGCGTGGGCCGTGGGCACCCTCACGGCAGGGGCACTGCCCCGTGGTGCTGTCGCAGACGGTGCTCACTGAACCCTCGCGGCTGCACTGGCATGCTGGAAAGCACAGCATCCAGTGTCTGCCCCAGGGCTGCAGACAGCATCCCTTCCCTGAAACCCCAGCCCTGGGGTGCTCAGTCTCCTCTCCCACTGGCACTTACGTCGGCACCCGCCAGGCCCAAAGCCAAAGGTTCCTGGGGAACAGCGGTGACAGCGCCGTCCCATGACGTTGGGTTTGCACTGGCACTGCCCACCCTGGGGCTGGCACTCAGCGCTGAGTGAGCCCTGAGGATCGCAGAGGCAGGCTGTGGGCAGAGAGCGAGATCAGTGTCAACTGCTGTGGGACAGGGTGCAGGACAGAGTGGGGGGCTGTACTCACGCAGCGCCCCATCATGCAGGATGGCCGAGAGGCTGTGCAGGAGGCTGGAGCAGGGCTCAGCCACGGGCGAGGGCCCTGCGGCATGGAAGGGCTGGGCACAACGGTACCGCTCAAAGGTCTCCCGGCGCTCCATGGAGCTGGGGTCGCCAGCAATGAACATCTCCAGTGAGGAGTAACGGGGCAGGAGCACCAGCTGCGGGGCAAAGTCAGTGGGATGTCATGCCCCTCTCTCACTACATTCCTTATGGCTGTATCCTATCCCCCTGAAAGGTTGCTGTCCCCCATCCCACTGCCCATCTGCCCCTCACCGAATCAATGAGCACACTGGCGGTGGGATCCTGCCGAGCAGCGGCACAGCCCAGCTGCAGGCGGAGGGTGTAGGAGACACCCTGCTCCAGACAGATAGGCTGGGACAGCACCACGTACCTGGGTGGGGCAAAGCAGAGCACAGGCAGCTGTGTGCCTCCAGTGGGCTCCAGCACAACACAGCCCCAGTGAGGTGCTTACCTGGCACCAGAGGGGAGGCTGGTGGAGAGCTGGTCATCTGCTGGGATGGTGTTTCCACAAGGGCTGCTGGCAGAGACAGGGCTGGGGCGCAGCACCTTCAGCCTCACCTCCTGCCAGGCCTCTGGGTGCTGCCAGCAGAGAAGAAGTGTCAAAAAGTCTCACCATTTGTCACTCCCCACCACTACCTCCCAATCTGGCAGTACATCCCACTACCAGCTTCTGATGCTCACCTGGGGTTCATAGCGGATGACCACGTCATACTCAGCGGAGAAAGGTATGTCACTCACGTGAAACTCCACCCAACCGCCTTCCAACAGGCGGGCAAAGCCTGTCCCCGTCCAGGAAGCTGGACGGTCTGGGGGAGGCTCACGCTCCACCACCGAGCCCTGGTGCAAGCAGGGATTGTGAGATGGGACCCTAAAAATTGCCTTGGCCAGCAGGCACTGCACTGCCCTGGGCAGCAAGGCAGAGCACTGCCTGCTGGCTTTGGGACCCTGCAAAGGGGCACCCACTTCCCTGTTCTGCCTGATGTCCTCCTCAGGAACACCTTAATTCCTTACCTGATGCAGCCGTGCATCCTCAGCCTCATAGCTGTAATGGTCCAGGTTGATGCGGTAGAAACCAGGCTCCACCTGTTCACACTGTCGTCCCATCATATGGCTGCGGCACTGGCACTGCCCCGTCTCCATGGCACACCTGGTAGCCCAGTGGAACCATCAGCCCGGATGCCAGCAGGAATGCCCCTTGCCCCCTGTATCCCCACAGACTCACATGTTGTTGCGGGCACCTCCCACATCGCAGTTACAGGGCCGGCAACCCAGGAGGTCGTGGCTCAGCCCCCAGTGCTCGGGCTGCAGGTGGCAAGGGTGTTAGAGAGTACCCAGCTGTAGTGCCACAGTCCCGAGCAATGTGTACGGGCTTTGGCACAGCCCCACTCACCAAACACTGGTGGCAGTTGCGCCCAGTCACCAGTCGCTTGCAGAAACACTCGCCACTGACAGGGTCACACCGGCTGCCATCGGCCACCATGCCACGGGGGTCACACTGGCATCCTGCATGGAGAGACAGTGTTTTCCAGCAATGCCAAACCACACGCCTGAAGCCAGTAGGTGCCACCCCGGTACCTACGCTGGCAGCCCTGTGGGTTGTTGGTGCTGAGGCCAAAGAAGCCAGGTTTGCAGCTGTCGCAGCGGGGACCAGCCACGTGCTCCTTGCAGCGGCACTGCCCCGCAATCAGGCCCCTGGCTGGGTCATCGGCACTGTCACACAGCCCACCATCCAGAGAACCCTCAGGGTCGCAGTCGCAGACTGAGGGCACAGGCAGGGTCAGCACTGTGACCACCACAGTACCGCCCTGCACAGCCTGTCCCACACTGACCTCTGCAAACCGCAGGGTCCCGCAGGTCCTTAGTGGGGTCCTTGTAGTAGAAGGGCTTGCAGAGGTGGCAGCGGCGGCCCATGGTGTTGTGCTGGCAGCCGTCACACACGGCCCCGCTGGTGTTCCCCGTGGCCAGGAACACGGCCATGTCGAAGTGGCACCGCCGCGAGTGCTCATTGCAGTCACAGCCTGCAGGGGTGGCACCGCGGCACAGCATGCGGCACCCCAGCCCCCACCTGGTAGGCAGCACCCCCAGTGCCAAACCTCCCCTGCCTGGACTCTCCTTACTCTGATATGCAGAACACCACCCCAAACCTCACCAAACTACAGCATGCAGCACCCCAAACAACTAAAGCCAGTCTGCAGAATGCCAATCTCTATCCAACCACATCCCACTGTGCAGCACCCCAAAACTTCTGGCACAGTGCATCCTGACAGCCCTAGCACTAGGATCACTGTGCCAGGAGCTGGTGCCAGGATGGGTACTCACGGCGACAGGCGTTGGTGCTGGAGCCCTCAGCTGGCCGCCAGGGCAGGTCGTGGTAGAAGTCCTCACAGCGCTCGCAGTTCAGCCCCTGGGTGTGGTGCTTGCAGACACAGCGTCCGTGCACCTGCCAAGATTCCACGGTGAGGGGCTGCGGGCCTAGGCAGCACAGCTACCCAGCTCTGGCAGGGCACGCGGAGCTGGCTCGCCCTACCATGCCATCAGTGGTGGCAGGGGCCCCACTGAGTGGGGCACACTCGGAAGCATGCCCGTAGCAGAAGCAGTTCCCGCGCATCACCAGCTCGTAGAGCGCATAGTAGTACTTCTCCCGGATCTCCCGCCGCGAGTCCAGCAGGTTGTCTCCCAGTGTGTGCAGCTTGGTGAGGTTCACACGCAGGTTGGTGACACGCAACAGGTCTGGGGCAGGGAGAGACCCGTGTTGGCACTGGGTGGCCGGGCACATCCAGGCACAGCTCACCTCTGCTGGGCGCAGCTGGGTTGGGCTGTGCATGGCACAGGGGGCTGTGGGTGGTTTGGAGGAGCTGGGCTTGGCTCGGCTCATCTGGGCATGGCCAAGATGATCTGTGCGCGGCATGGGGTGTCCGTGCAGGGCTGCACACTATCAGGCTGGGCTATTGTGGTTTTCTATAGCACAGAGTATTGGCCCAGGGCTCGGCATGGTTTGGCTCACAGGCACGTGGTTCCACGTGGCCAGGCTGGGCTGTACGTAGCTGTGGGGGTTCAGCTCCCACGCACGTGGCTGTGCACAGTCCGGCTGTGTGTGTGGGCCAGGTTCTGCACCCCCGCAGCAGAGGCAGGTTGGGACCCTGCCAACGCAGAACAACGCCCTTGGCACAGCACCTTTGTGGGTCTTGGGGCACTCACCACTGGAGGCTGTGCCCAGGAGATGGCTGTGCCTGGTGGGCGCAGCCTGGGGGCCCTGGTAGAAGAGGATGGCTTCCCCAGAACTGCAGCTTCCCAGCAGCCCTGCCCTGCAGATTCCTCCCCTCCTGCTCCCAGTCTAAATTTAGCCCTTGGTGATTAACCCATTGTGTCCTGTGCCCAGCCTGACTCTCTGGTGCTGGGCTCAGTGGTGGCACAGCCGTCCCCCTCCATTTAACGCAGCACAGCCTGACCTTTAGCTGCTCTCAAAGGGCAGGGTGCAAGAGGAGCCCAAGGCCCCACAGGCTGGATCAGGCCCTGACCCCACTGTGGGGCTCAGAGCAGGGAGAGAGCAGCCAAAATAGCTGCGCCCAAAATAGAGCAGCCAGGCAGGAGCCCAGAGGGCTGGCGACTCACTTTGGATGGCGGGGCTGTAGGGGTCCTGGATGGGGATGGCGGGGTCCAGCACCCGGTAGATCACCTGAGGGGGACAGCAAGGTGATGAGGGTAGAGCAAGGTGTCCCCTGAGCCTCATGGAATGTTACCAGGGCCTCACCTCCCCCTCAGTGGAGGGCTCAATGTCAGAGTAGCGGGACTCGCAGACAACATCATCAATGCGGCGTGGGGGCCCATGGGGGACGTGAGGAAAAGAGGCAGCGCAGTCGTAGGCAAAGTAGCGGTAGACCTTCCAGCTGCGCCCAAAGTCGGCCGAGCGCTCCACCAGCATGGCCGCAGGGCGGAAGGTCTGCAAGACACCCAGGATTGATGGGGGCCAGCCCCACAGCCCCCAGGAGCCTGTCCCATCCTGTCTTGTCCCAGCCAGGGTATTCACATCCTGGGACCCACCTTGAAGGTCATGATGAGGTGGGTGAAGTGGAACTCGGCCTCCAGATCCAGCTGGATGCTGACGTGCTCCACACCTGGGGATGACAAGTGTGACTGCTGGAAGCACACACCCGCGGGTCCCGGGGGCTCGTCCCCAACACCCGGCAGTGGTCCAGGGGCGCGGCCCCGGCCGCCGGTTGAGTCACACTTCCTCAGCGTGGGAGGAAGGGAAGGAGAGCCCCTCGGGACGGGACAGGACAGGATGCCCCACCACCCCCACCCACTGCTCACCGTTCTCCGACTGCCACCAGGCTTTCTTCGGGCGCGGGGAGAAGCTGGTGACCACATTCTCGATGCGGTGGCTGTTGCTGTTAGTGCGGGCGTCGTAGGGCCGCCGCGAGTCGCAGATGAAGCACTTTTTCTCCTCCTGCGAGTTGGAAGGCTCAATGATGTGTGTCCGCAACCCTGTCCCGTGCCCCTCATCCTCGTTCGGCCCGCCCGATCCCCGTCCCACTCACCTGGAGGTGGCTTACGATGCAGTAGGGCTGGGGCCGGCGCAGCCCGCAGGTGGAGGTGGCACTCAGGCGGCTGGCTCGCCCAACCAGCAGGTTCCCGGTGGCCGGGTAGCAGCTGCCGCGGGCGCAGCCCTGGGGGGAATCGGGGGCTAGGGCCCCCCCCAACCCTGCAGGGCGGCGGGTGGCTGAGGGCGCTGCGGGGGGGGCCGGGGCTTCCCCCCCGCCGCTCCCGGGGCCCCTTCCGCGGCTGCCCGGAAACAGGGCGGCGGGACCGGCCCGGACCCTGGCGCCCACCGGCCCCGCTGCGGCGGGGGGCGCGAACTCACCAGCCAGCAGCGGCAGCAGCAGGAGGGCGGCGGGGCTCGCCGTCACCGGGCTCCGCATCGCGGGGCGCGACGGGGCGCGACGGGACGGAAAGGGGCGCAAAGGGCGCGCAAAGGGGGCGCTCGGCAGGTGCCCACCGGTCCCGTCCCGTCCCGTTCTGACCAACCAGTTTCCGTTCTCGTTCCCGTTCCCAGTTCCGTCCCCGTCCCCGTCCCCGTCCCGGTCCCTACTGGCCCCTCCGAACTGGGCGGCAGTCGCAATGTTCGGGGCTGCGCGGAAAGCGCGGGGCGGATCCCGGCCGGAGCCGGGAGCGGGGGAGCGGGGCGGCCGGGACAGGCGGGAGGCGGCAGGAGCAGGCAGGGGGAGGCAGGAGACATCGGACACAGGCACACACAGTTCAGGGCTTTATTTGCAGGCGCGTCCACGCTACAGGCGCTTGCAAAGTGGACGGGACGCCCGGGCTCGGGGATCGGAGGGGCTGCGGGGCAGGACCGGCCCCCGGCCCCGCCAGTGGTCCCTAGCCGGTGGTCCCTAGCAGGTGGCGTAAGCGTTGGCCCTCTCCCGGATCTCCTGCAGCAGCCCCGTGACCTGCTGCTCCAAAGCCTGCAGTCGTGTCACCTTTGCTGCCATCGCCCGCTCATTGGCCCCAAAGCGCTGCTCCAGGTCTGCGGGACAGGGAACATGATCACAGCACAGCCTCCCACCATGTCCTGTGTCACCCTCGGGACACCCGGTGGGCCAGGCCCAGGGCAACACAGAGAGATCTATGGGGAGGTGGCAGGGAATGTACTCCACAATATTCTCCCCTTCACCTTCCAGCTTCCTTTTGCTGTTGCTGGCCTTATCCAGGAGGTTTTGGGCCTCTGCTGTCAGCTGTGACACACGCTGCAGGGCCCCACCAGATACTCTGTCCAGCATGCCCACCCGGTTCTTCAGCACCACGTAACGCTGTGTCACCTGCGCCAGATCCTGGCAGCACAAGGGTGTGGTGAGGCTGAGCACCCCCAGCACCCAGTATCTGCTTGGTGCCAAGCACACCCAGGCAGGGATGAAACTCACCTGGCTGAGCGTCCCCGAGGTGATGGTGGCACGCTGTGCACCATCCTTGGCTTGCTGGGCCATGTGGCGAGCATCCCAACCATGCTCCTGCAGGGCGGTGACGCGCTGTGCCAGCTCCCGCAGGCGCCTCTGTGCCTTCAACTCCTTCCTGTCCAGTACCTGCAGCCTGCGCTCCGCCTGGCAGGCATGGACACCGGCTGCAGCAGACATGGCAACCACCATGCCCATGGTGCAGCCTCACTGCCCTGGCAAATGCATGGCAACCACCCCATGCCATCCACATTTCCCCAGCACCAGCCTCTATACCCATAGTGTGACCAAGGTATTAGTCTTGTTCTCCACAGCACTGATCCCATTACTCCCAGTGTCCCCACAGCACCAACAAAATTGCCCCCATTAGGCCCAAAACAACATCCCCACTCCTAGGTGTGGTGGCAGTTTTGGGTCCTCTCCCCCGGCCCAGAGCCTCTCACCTCCTTGGCTCGGTTCTCGGCCACCTGGATGGTGTCCCTGGCACTCCGTAGGGTGCTTCCTGCTGCCGTCGCCTGTGCCCGGGCCACCTCCAGCGCCTGCTGTGTCCCCTCCAGCTCATCCCTTATGCCTTCCGCTCGCTCCCTGCAGCAGCAGTAGCACAGGCAGCTTCAGCCCCTGCCAGTGCTGGGGATTGACCCTATCCCCTGCCTGACCCAGCATGTCCCCACCACTTGCCTGGCCTCCTGTCCCTGTGCCAGCAGCTCCCGTGCCACAGCCAGCCCCTCTGCCGTGCTGTTGAGAACCACGTCCACGCCCTCCAGCTGGCCAATGCTCTCCTGCATCTCCCGCAGCAGCTCCTGGATCTGTCCAGGGCTGCTGGGCAGGGAGAGGTTCAGCACCTGCCGTGCCACCAGCTCGATGCTGCCCGGGTCAGCTCCCTCCTCTGCAGGGACATGGGAGCAGGGTGGGTTCAGGGTGGGCATGCTGAGTCCTGCCATGCCCATGTGCCCACCTGGTGCTGGCACTACCTGCCAGGAAGGCCTTGATTCGGCGGATGAAATCCCGCAGCTGGGCTGTCGCCTTCTCTGCGTGGCTGCGGGCGGCCTGGGAGCGCCCCAGTGCCTCCTCTGCCCAGCTCCGTGCCCCCCGTGCAAGCTCCTGCACCTCCTGCATCTGGGGGGCACCCGGCTGAGTGGTGGGCACAGGGCAGCTCCAGGAGGGGGCATTCAGGGTGAGCAGGGGGTATGAGGGGACAAGATGGGGCCTGCAAGGGAGCATGCAAGGGGAGTGCAAGGGGACAAACAGAGGATACAGCAGTAACCCAAGGGGGGACACATGTGGCACAAGGGGCATCTCTGAAGGGGTATAAGAGGGACATACAGGGCCAACATGCTTGGGGACATGGAAAGGGTGGAAGCAGGACATAGAAGAGGGTCATGCAAATAGGCATAGAAAGAGCACAGTCAGGACATGCAAAGGGGACACAAGGAGTGCCATGGAGTCACCACCCCTACCTTCTGTGCCACAACACTCAGCTGCCCTAATGCCACCTCCAGCTGCTGTGAGGCATTACGGGCACTGCTCAGGGCTTGAGCTGAGATAGGCAGTGCCCCCACACAGCCCCTGCCACCGCAATGCCGTGCCCCCGCACTGTCTAGGCACAAGGCTCCTCCGCAAGGTGCTTGCTTGCAGCTCTGGTCTCCAGGCGCTCCACAAATCTGTGATGGTGCCAATGGTAGAGATGACAGCTCAACACTACATAGGGGGTGACCCCTGTGCCACCTCTACCAAACTTGCTCTCACCTTCTCATTGATCCTGGCAATGTTGAGTCCCATCACTCGTTTCTGTGCCTCCCGCAAGGATTTCCGTGCTGCAGCTGTGCCACGGCGGAAAGTAGCACCCCGCTGCTGCAGCACCTGCTCAGTCGCCCGCCGTGTCACCTGTGCCCCGCTCAGCTTGCTGGCTGTGCCATTGGCCACCACCTCTGCCTGCTGCGAGGCCTCCGCCGATGCCACGATGCTGCGGTAAGACTCTGCAGGTGCTGGTGTCAGGGTTTGACCGGGATGGTTGCCACCAAACCCCCAAACCTCGCTGGATGCTCTTACCGCTGAACCCAGCTGCTGCTACAGTGCCAAGGAGGACTTGAAGGCGAGAGGTGGTTTGGTTGAGACCTCTCAGCTCACGGGTCAGCCTGGTGAGCCGGTCGTGGTGCTGCACATCTGCCTGCGCCAGCTGGCCTAGATGTTGCTCCAATCCTTGGAGGTTCTTCCAGAAGTTGTCCAGCTCCATCCTTTGAGTAGGGAGGGGGGTCTTGAGATTTTCTGGGGGACAAGAGGGGGATCCCTCCACCCCAGCCCAACACACACTTGCCTGGTGCCATCCAGCTGTCTGGGTAGTCCATTGAGGAGGGGACCACCAGGGCTGTCCCTCTCACCCAGGAGTTGTTCCACGTGCCCCAGAGCCTCCTCCAGCTCCCGTAGGCGACGGGGGCTGAGTGGGAGTGCAGACCCCCCCTCCCTCAGCGCCTGCACCTGTGCCCCAAGGCGCTGCAGCCCATCCTGCAGGTTGCCCACAGCCGGGTCCCAGCGCCCAAAACAAGGGTGGCAGGGCGAGCAGTGGGGGAAGGGCTCCTGGTAGCCCCGCTGGCAGCGGTCACAGCGCAGCCCCCCAAATCCCAGCCGGCACCGGCACTGTCCATTGTCCTGTTCACACTGTGGGCTCTCGGCACCCAGTGGCTCACACTCGCAGGCTGTAGGGACAGTCAGCAGTGTGTCCCAGCCTCCCCATGGACTCCCATGCCCCCAGACTGCTACCATGTCCCCAGAATCCCACCATATTCCCCATGTCTCCAGAATCTAACCTATCCCTATGGTCTTCTATGTCTTCACAGTTCCACCAAGTACTCTGGGTCCCCTGAGTCCTCCATGTCCCCAGAAACACATCATGTCCTCAGGGTCCCACCATGTTCCTAGCATCCCATTGTGACCCCAAGGTCCTCCGTTCCCGCAGGGTCCCACCATGTTCCCAAGATCCCCCGAGTCCCTTGTGCCCCCAGTGTCCTACTGTCTTCTCAGTATCCCATGTTCAGAGCCTCCCACCATGTCCCCAGGGCCTCCCATGTCCCTAGAGTCTCACCATGCACCCAGAGTCCCCCCACATATCATGTCCTCAGAGCCCTCGCACCCCTAGACCCTGGGATGTGCCCCTACCTCGGCACTCCTGCTCAGGGTCTCCCCAGTGGTATTCCTGGCACTGGGAGCAGACACGGCCCCCAAAGCCGGGTCGGCACTGGCATTGCCCTGTCACCTGCAGCAATAGTGCCATGCTCACTGTGTGGCTCACTGAGCCCCAGCAGGGCAGTGGAGCATGCCAGGGTCCTGGGGGACTCACAGTGTCACA
Organism: Atrichornis clamosus; assembly: GCA_013400975.1. NCBI lineage: Eukaryota > Metazoa > Chordata > Aves > Passeriformes > Menuridae > Atrichornis > Atrichornis clamosus. Next base: position 14,989 of record WBMZ01015512.1, read on the forward strand.
GGCAGGGTGTAGGGCGTGTACAGGGTGGCAACCACAGGGCTCACAGCCCCTTGGCCCCCCCAGGCTCCAGAAGTGGGGTGCGCAGTGATCACAGCTCTTGCCCACGACATTGGGCCGGCAGGTGCAGGCTCCTGTGGCACGGTCACAGGCACAGGTACCATTGGTGCAGTGGGAGGCCAGTGTGCCCCGTGGGTCACAGCTGCAGCCTGCAGGAGGGTGGGTGGCCATGTGGGGCTCAGCCCATACCCCCTGCCTGGGCAATGCCCTCCTGGCCTCAGCACCCCAAATCTGCCTGGCCCCAAACCCATGCACAGCCCCAACACCCCTGATCCCAACACCCCCACCAACTCCAATCCTGTCCCCTACTCAGCCCCAATGCAGACACTGCCACATACCCCTTCTGAGAGCTCCAAACCTCACCTGGCCCTTACCCCCCAGCTCCAAACTCCCCAACACTCCAAAATTCTGCTTGACCCAACACAAATCACCGACACCTAACCACAGCCCCACACCTCATCCCTACCTTGAACCCTTGCATTACTCCAAGCCCCCATCCCAAACCCCCACGCAGCCCCAGCCCCGTAGAGCCCCCCGCCTCGCTCACGCCGGCAGCTGCGCTGCAGGGCATTGCCATAGTAGCCAGGCTGGCACTGGGCGCAGTGGGGCCCGGTGGTGTGGTACAGGCAGCGCAGGCACTGCCCTGTGCGGGGGTCGCAGCCCTCCGGGTCACTGGCGTCGATGTTGTTGTTGCACTGGCAGGGCCGGCACACCCCCCCCTCCAACTCCGGAGCCCCAAAGTAGCCAGGGGAGCAGCGGTCGCAGCGGGGTCCTGTGGAGATGTGGGGCTGTAGGTGCTGGAGTCCTGCAGCCCCGGTGCTGGGGGGTCCCTGCCGCACAGTGCCTGCTCTGCCCCTCACCCGCGTATCCAGGTGCGCAGAGGCAGACGATGTGGTGGGTCTCCTCGTCAGCATGGCAGGCGCTCCCATGGTAGTGCCGTGTGCCGGGGTAGCCAGGGCAGGGGCAGGGCCGGCACTGCTGACCTGAGCCCAGCACAGGGTTCCCATAGTAACCATCCTGGCACCTGCAAGGACAAGGCATGATCCCATGGGTCCATCCCATCCATCAGACACCATCCCACCATCCCATCGATCCCAACTCATTCCATTGTATCCCATACCATCATATCTCATCCTATCCTACCCCATTGTATCTATCCCATCCCACACCACGCTCCGCCATGCCATGCCATGCATCTTGTCCTCTTGGGCCTGGCTTACCTCTCACAGTGCCGTCCATCCGTGTGGTCACGACAGTGCAGGCAGGTGCCCGTCCGGGGGTCACACTCCTCAGCATGCCCATTGCACTGGCAGGGCCGGCAGGCAGGGAAGCCCCAGTGGCCAGGCTGGCACTGGTCACACTGCCGGCCCACGGCACCAGGCTGGCACCGGCACTGCCCGCTCACCACGTCGCACAGTTGGGACACTGAGCCCTCTGGGGAGCAGGTGCAGGCTGCAGGGTGTTACAGCTCAGGTCAGGCACGTGGATGCAGGGACACAGGGATGGACAGACAGACAGACAGGCAGGCAGCACCCAGAAAATGCCCACACTTTTGTGTGGCACAGAAGGGCTCATGTGGACACATAGGTCCACAAGCATATGGGGGGACAGACAGATCAGTGAGCGCAACACAGGACAGTGCCCACTGGGAGCTCATGTGGATGGCTAGATGAATGGATGGATGGATGGATGGATGGATGGATGGATGGATGAACAGCGGGGGAACTAGGACCCAGCGCATAGGCTGCAAGACAGCAGGGCTGAGATGGACATATGCATGGACAGATAGACAGACAGACAAGTGAACAGGCCAGTGAACAGGATGCTGATGACTAGACAGACAGAAAGACAGACAGGGGGGATAGTGATCCCTGGCAGATGCAGATCCCACTACTCACGGCTGCATCCCAGGGGCCCGAAGCCGTAGCTGCCTGGGGCGCAGCGGTCGCAGCGTCGGCCGATGACATGGGGCTTGCACTCGCACTGCCCACCCTGTACCTGGCACTCGCTGCTGCGGGAGCCCTGCGGGTCGCACTGGCAGGCTGTGGGAGTAGGGCCAGCATGGGGCCAGGGCTGCCCTGTCCACACCTGCCCACACTCTGTCACTGCTCTCATGCCCATCCTGCCATGGGCACAGCCACATCCCAACCCACTGCCCCAGGCAGGGCTCCACCCCTGCCCACTCTTCAGTCCCATCCTCACTCACGCAGTGCCCCGCCGTGCATCAGGGCTGAGACACTGCAGACCAGGCGGGCACAGGCCTGGGCCAGGAGATGAGGGGGAGCCATGCGAAATGCCTCCAGGCACCGGTACCGCTCCAGCTCCTCCTGGCGTGCTGCTGCCTCTGCCCCATGGAAGCCCGGCAACTCCAACACCCGCGGTAGCAGCACCAGCTGTGGGAAGGGGAGAGGAGATGGGGCTGGGGGGCATAGCCAGTCCCCACTGTGAGACCTGCTGCCATGCTGGATCCATCTGGTCGAGGAGAGTCCTAATCCTGCTGGGGTCAACTACCCCAGCTCCATTGACATCCCCAACCCCACTGATATTCCCATGCAAGTTGCCATCCCCAGAACCTTCCTTATCCCCTTTCATGCGGACATCCCTATGCCAACCCTAATTCTAAGTCTCCAGTCTCATTGATATCCCCTTCTCCATCAATATCTACTTCTCCTTCCCCATTCCCATTCCCATTCCCATTCTATCCCATCCCCATCCCTCTCCCAATCCTCATCTCATCCCCATTTCCCTCCCATCCTATCTCATCCTGTCTCATCTCCATCCCTACCCCATGTACCTCCCCAGCCTGTGGTTCCCTGTCCCTGCCCATCACCCCACCCCTGCCAAGCCCCAGGCATAGTGGGACCCCCCTCACCGAGTCGATGAGGATGAAGGCACTGGGGTGGCGCTGGGTGACCCCAGCCCGCTGAAGCCGCATGGTCACTTCATAAGGGGTGCTGGGCTCGAAGCAGAAGGGCCGGGACAGCAGCACATACCTGTACAGAGTGAGGTGTTGAGGCATGGGCACAGCAGGGCCATAGAGACAGCGAAGGGACAGCAGCAGGACCCTATCTCCTTCCCTTGCCTGTGTAGTAGGACTGTCTTTGTTTCCAACCTATCCCCATCCCTCAGTTCTGGGAGTGTGTTAGGGCTGTCCTTGTCCCTGTCCTGTCTTGAACATTGTCCCTGTCCCCATCCAACCCCAGTCCATCCCATTGCACCTCTGGCTGTGGGGCAGGCTCTCACGGTACATCTGCTCAGAGGGCAGCAGGTTCCCGCAGCGAGGGCTGGTGGGCAGCACCCGGGAGCTGACACTGACCACGGCTTCCCAGTCCTCGACTGACTGTGGTGACAGGCAAGGCGGTGTCAGGGCTGTGCCATGCTGTGCCATACATGCCATAGCCGCGGCCGTGGCCATGGCCGTGCTCACCTCGGGCTCATAGCGCAGCAGCAGCTCGTAGTCCATGGGGTAGGGCACGTTGTCGATGCGGAAGGTCAGGCCAGCCCCGTCCCGCACCCGGGCAAACCCCGAGCCTGTCCACGTCACCATGCGGCCGGCAATGTCCCGCACCACCTCCTCCACATCCGGCTGGGCAGGGCACCGGCACAGCTTGGCCCTGGCTCTGCCCCCTGGCCACCCCTGCCCTGCAGTGCCTCACTGTGCCCTATCCCACCCCCTCAGGGCTCACCTTAGGGGGCTGCTGACGGCTGCGGCGTGAGGGGACACGGGGCTGGGGGGCACGGGGGGGGCTGCGCTGATGCCGTGGGCGTCCCTTTCGCCCCCCTGGCTCCCTGGTGTCATAGTCCAGGCAGTCCTGGGGCACCTCGGCCCGGATGGCACCCTGCAGGGATGGGGTCAGGGGACAGTGGCCATGCACAGGGATAGCCGTGCACAAGGACAGCCATGCACAGGGCATGGGGACAGCCACATGCAGGACAGGGTAACAGCCAGGCATGGAACACGGTGACAGCCATGCATGGAGCATGGTGCACGATGACAGCCATGCACAAGCACAGGGAGCCCCAAGAAGACTCACCGGGAGCTGGGGGTGGCTGTGGCCATGGCCAGTGGCCTGCTCGGCCTCGTAGGTGTAGTAGTCAAGGGGGGCGCAGAAGAAGCCGGGTTGTACCTGGTCACACTGTCGCCCCATGATGTGGGGACGGCAAGGACAAGCCCCATCCTCCATGGAACACCTGGGTGTGACCATCCTGTCCCTTTATCTGTCCTTCTGTCTAACTGTGTCTTCATCCATCCCTACTTCCTCCTGTAGCCCCATCCCTCTATCTCTGGGGATAGATACCCCTCGCTTCCTCCCTCCATCCCAGCCCCTCTATCTCCCCAGCCCTGTCCCCATCCCTCCCTCCCACCACGTGTGACCACCAGCCCTGTCCCCACTCCCGCCCCCATCCCATGCCCCTCAGGGCACTGTGCTGGGCCCCACCGGTTGCTGTAGGCTCCACCGAAGTCACAGGCACAAGGCCGGCAGCCCCCCAGGTCGTAGCTCAGACCCCAGAACTCGGGCTGCAGTGAGGAGGGGACACATAGGACAAGTGTGGGGCCAACCCAGCCCTGGGGGTTGCCATGGGGCTGGGGAGAGTCAGGGCCACAGTGCATGGTGTGGGGCAAACTGGGGCACTCACCACACACTGGCTGCAGGAGCGTCCGGCCACGAAGCGTTTGCAGTAGCAGTCCCCACTGATGGGGTCACACGGGGAGCTGCCTGCCACCGTGCCCCGTGGGTCACACCTGCATGCTGCCCCCCGCACACACACACGTGAGGGGCTGCCAGTGGGACCACAGCCCACAGGCTTCATGGCCCTCCTTCCTCATCCCATGTTCTTCCATCCTCATCCCTCCCATCCCCGTCCCTCCATTCTCATCCCTCCATCCATTCTCATACCACTATCCCACATCCTTCCATCCTACATCCTTCCATCTCCATCCCTTTAGCCCACATCCTTCCATCACCATACCTCTGTCTCCATCCCTCCATCTCCCTTCCTGTATCCTCGTCCATCCCATCCCCATTCCTCTATCACCATCCCTTCATCCCCCATCTCTCTATATTCATCCCTACCCCTCCATCAACTCCCCATCCCCATCCCCATCCCTCCTCCCATGCCACCCCTGGGTCCCAGCTCACGCTGGCAGCCCTGTGGGTCGCCATGGCTGAGGCCGTAGGCGCCATGCCGGCAGCGGTCACAGCGGGGACCAGCCACATTCTCCTTGCAGCGGCACTGCCCCGCAATCATGCCCAGTGCCACGTCCGTGTGCCCGTCGCAGGCACCTCCATCCAGCGAGCCTGCTGGGTCGCAATCACACGCTGCCGAGAAAGAGGGACATGAGGAGCTCTGGCTGCCAGCATCAAGAGCCACAGGGTTGGGACTGGTGGCACCAGGAGCCATAGGGCTAGGACAAGCGGTGCCATCCCAGGCCACCTGTCATCCCAGGACACTCACGGGCACAGGCAGTGGGGGCACGGATGTCAGACCGAGGGTGCCGGTAGTAGAAGGGCTTGCAGAGGTGGCAGCGGCGGCCCATGGTGTTGTGCTGGCAGCCGTCACACACGGCCCCGCTGGTGTTCCCCGTGGCCAGGAACACGGCCATGTCGAAGTGGCACCGCCGCGAGTGCTCATTGCAGTCACAGCCTGCAGGGGTGGCACCGCGGCACAGCATGCGGCACCCCAGCCCCCACCTGGTAGGCAGCACCCCCAGTGCCAAACCTCCCCTGCCTGGACTCTCCTTACTCTGATATGCAGAACACCACCCCAAACCTCACCAAACTACAGCATGCAGCACCCCAAAACTCCTGGCACAGTGCATCCTGACAGCCCTAGCACTAGGATCACTGTGCCAGGAGCTGGTGCCAGGATGGGTACTCACGGCGACAGGCGTTGGTGCTGGAGCCCTCAGCTGGCCGCCAGGGCAGGTCGTGGTAGAAGTCCTCACAGCGCTCGCAGTTCAGCCCCTGGGTGTGGTGCTCACAGACACAGCGCCCATGGATCTGGGGAGAGCACCCAGCTCAGGGTGGCTGCCGGGTCCCACAGGGCACCGTGCTGTGTTGGTGGCAGTGTGCACCTCACCATGCCGGGGACGGAGGGAGTTGGAGCGCCCGGTGCTGGGGCACAGTGGGCAGCATGGCCGTGGCAGAAACAGCTCCCACGCATCACCAGTTCATCCACGGCGTAGTAGTACTTGTGCAGCACCTCCTGCCGCGAGTCCAGCAGGTTGTCTCCCAGCGTGTGCAGCTTGGTGAGATTCACACGCAGGTTGGTGACACACAGCAGGTCTGGTGGGGTGTCACTGTCAGCACCTGCCGTGGCGATGGCCAGCCCTGCAACCTGACACCCCCGGCCACATACCCTGGATGGCTGGGCTGTAGGGATCTGCCACAGGAATGGAGGGGTCCAGCACCTTGAAGATGACCTGAGAGGAGGAATGGATGGGTGATCCCATACCACCCAGATCTCTGCCCCTGCCTTTGTACTGTCCTATCCCTACGCACCTCCCCATGGCTGGAGGGCTCGATCTCAGAGTAGCGCTGGTCACACAGCACCTCATCCACAAGCCCCAAGGGCTGGTTGGGGATGCCAGGGAAGAGCTTGGAGCAGTTGTAGGCGAAGTAGCGGTAGACCTTCCAGGTGCGCCCAAAGTCGGCTGAGCGCTCCACCAGCATGGCCGCAGGGCGGAAGGTCTGCAGGACACCCAGGTGTGATGGGAGCTAGCCCCACAGGCCCCCCTCAGGTCCATTCCATCCCATCCTATCCTGTCCCAGGCATCCATGTGTCAGGACCCACCTTAAACTTCATGATGAGGTGGGTGAAGTGGAACTCACCCTCCAGGTCCAGGCGGATGCTGACATGCTCCACACCTGGGGGGACAGAGAGGTGATGGCTGAGGCTAGGGAAGACACCCATGGTCATGTAGCCCCAAGACACACACACATGGGGCAACCCCACTGCCACCCCAACCTCACCATTCTCCGACTGCCACCAGGTCCGCTGATCGTGGGGGTTGCTCAGGTAAATTACGTTCTCGATGCGGTGGCTCTCAGGCAGGGACGGGTCCCGTGAGTCGCAGGTGAAGCATTTCTCTGAGTCCTACGCCAGGGAGCAGCACCGACAAGGAGGGTGACTGGAGGCTGCACTGGTGCCTGGCTCCGTGGGTCTATGCCAGAGCCATGCTGCGGCCGGGTGGTCTCACCTGGAGGTGGCTGACGATGCAGTACTCCTGGGGCCCGTCCAGCCCACAGGTGGAGGTGGCACTCAGGCGGCTGGCTCGCCCAACCAGCAGGTTCCCGGTGGCCGGGTAGCAGCTGCCGCCGGCACAGCCATGGCTCAGGTCAGGCTCCTGCCAGTCCCCCGCTGCCAGTCTCCCCGCTGCAGAGAGCGTGAGGGCACACGGCTGCGGGCTGCACTGGGGCCTTGGGCACTCGCCAGCTCCCCCATGTACCCACCCCACCCCCAGCCGTCCCATCCTGTCCCATCCCTGCATCCCGACCCACTGATGCAGCACGAAGCTCCATGATCCGGAAAGGTGCTGGCAGCAGCGCCGGGACCTCGTGACCAGGGGCAGGCAGCAGAGTGAGTGGGGGGCTGGGCTGCCCGTGCTCCTGGGGGCCCGGGCAGCCCCAGGGAGCCAAGCAGTGCTGGGGGGAATCGGGAGCTGGGTCAGGCGCTTGCTAATCCCGGCAGGGCTTAGTGCAGTCCAGATTCCCGGCTGGGTTTTGTGGCAGTCAGGTCACAGCCGCTGCTGGCCAGGGAGCATCGCCATTGCCACCACCTCCACTGCCCAGCACACTCCACCTGGGCTGGGGTCCCTGAACCACCACAGCTCCCAGCACCACCGGTACGCAGGGTGCCACCAAGGCCAGCACTTACCCAGGAGGAGAACAAGCGCCAGGAGGTCCATGGGCAGCCACGGGATCTGCCTGGTGGGACACAGAGATGGCACTGCAGCAGAATGCAGGGTATGGCATGGGGTACAGGGCGGCTGGTGCCTGGCCTCTCCTGGCTCTAGCACGACCATACAGTCCAGGGTGCATCCCCTGCACTGGCATGATGGTGCTTCCCAGGGACAATACTAGGAATCAGGGTCAGATGGAGCAGCTGAGTCTCAAAGTCCTCTGGGATGACATCCAGTTCCCACCACTATGGTCGTGCCCCAGGCCTGAGTAGCCTCAGGGGACTGTCACACACACAACCAGGCACACAGCCATGCCATGCACCCCCAGACCTGGCATGAACTCTGCCATGCCCCATCTTGCCTGGCTCGGGGTGGATTTATCCTTTTGAGTGTCACTAGTATCCCTGGGGGGGTACCAGTGCCTGGCCAGGGCCAGCCTGGGAGGGGAGCCAGGAGCACCGGAGCCGGCTGGGCGAGGGCGTCCCTGACTCTGGCCGGGGTCCCGCTGTTAAATTTAGGTTGGAGCTGCCTTTTGTGTTTCCTTCTCTCCCGGTACTTCCCGCTCCCAGCCTCGCAAGCGCTGGATCAAAGCCTGGTCCCAGCTCCGCCCAAACACGTCTCTCCTGTCCCCGCACGGAGCCAGCCCAGGGCAGGGGGCTCGGGGCGGCAGGGAAAAGCCGCGATTCTGTCCTGGCACCTGCCCCGCTCGAAGCCATGCCAGGGCGATGGGCAAGGTGGTGCAGAGCCACGTGCCAGCACGAGGGTCCCCGACCCCGCGAATCCCCTATACCTGGCGTCCTGCGGCGTCCGGCGGCACCAAGGCCAGGGGCGAAGGCGGCGTGGGACCCGCTGCCCCTAGTCTGGGCGCGCAGAAATGAGCTGGGGCAAGGGCAGCGATGGGATGGCGGCTGGTGGCCCCCCTTCCCCGCGCACGATTCTTATTCAAATGGGCTGCCCGCTGAAAGGGACGGCGGTCTCCAGGCTACGGGAATGTCACTGCCGATTCCTTCTGCCTGGAGGCCCCCGCCGCCCGCCCGCCCGCGGAGGCCAGACCGGCCAGGCGTCGGCAGCCCGGGCACGCCCCAGCCCCCGGGCGGCACGGTGGGCCCCGCCGGCAAACAAAAGGTCGCCTCGTGGGCTGGCGAGCCAGAGGCACCGCGTTCCCCGGGCTCCCGGCACGGCGCGGCAGGAACGCGCCTGCTGCCGCTGGCAGTGAGGCGTGCGGGGCTGCATGGTGGGATGGGTGCCTGATGCTCCAGGACAGGCGGGCGCAGCTGCGCGGTGGTCACAGCACCATTCTTTGCCCCGCCTGGGGATGTCCCATGGCGAAGGCACCTGCACAGCTACGCTGCAGAGTGGAGCCGTGCCGGGCGTCTGCCCCACCAGGAGCTCACCTGGGCACAGCCACTATGCTGCCGGATGGGAACGTCACTCCCAAGACACCCATCCCTCCCCACTGCCACAGCTCCCTGGGCAAAGTCCGACCGGCACACGTCAGCCCCGGGAAGCGCTTGGCAAGCTTGGGGGTACCCAGCCCGTCTCTGCCGAGGGACCCCGCGGCTCCTTCCTTGTGTGCCACCTCAAGCCAGTTGCCGGCACCCAGCCTGTGCCATGGGGACGTGCCGTGTGCCAAGGTCTGTGCCATGCCCCGGAGCTGTGCCGTGCCCAGGGTGTCCCCTCCGGCACACCTGCTCCTACAGCTCCTACCTGTGCCCGTGGATGCCTGGGGTGCTGGCAGGTGGCTGGTGGCCCTGGTGGGCTGTGCAGTCGAGGGCCCGCTGGGCTCGGGCTGGGCTCGACTGCTGTTCCTGGAGGAGGGCAGCCGGCGCCTGTCTCCTCCTCCGGCAGCCGTGCCAGGCGAGGGGAGGGACCTGCCCGCACCGAGCTTTAGCCAAGGTGAGGCAGAGGCAGGTACACGCTGGCGGTGGCCCACGTGTGACACAGCAGTGTCCTGTGCCTAGTCTGGCTGGAAGACAGCACAGCAGTCTCACAGGGCTGCCGTGCCCACTTGTGCAGCATCTGGGACTGCTGAGACAGGCAGCCTGGCTGGGACTCGCCCTGCACTGCACAGGCCTGTGCAGTGTACCTCAGGGTATATCTCCAGCAGCGGTATCAGGAGCCCTGCGGCAGCACTGCACTCCCTTGGCAGCCATGCCAGATGGATTTTGTTGACCCCCAGCGCTGTCACTGTGGGCACCACCATACTCCACTCACCCTGTGCTGGTTGGTGCTGTCCCGGATCCTTTGGACTGGCTGGGCTGGGTGCAGAGCTGGCAGCCCTGGAGTTCTGCGGGGAACATGGCTGTGCACCAGGGCCGGGTACCACAGAGACCTCACTGTCACGCAGAGATGGTGCCTTTTATTAGCCGAGGCTGAAGGAAGGAAGAGGAGCCGTGTGCTCTCCATGCCAAGGCCACGCTCTGGCTGCCTGCCGCCGAGCAAGGTCATGGGCAGACAAAAAAGCAGCTCTCGGCCACAGGGATGCCAAAACCCACACCCCCAGGGACACCCAGGCATAGCCAGGCTGGTCCCACGCACCTCAACAGAAAAGATGCTGTGGGCAGTGCCCTGCCAGCTCCCCAAGGCCACACAAGGCAGTGGGAATCCTGGAGGAAGGGCCAGGCTGTGCCCAGCGAGGCTCCAGCAGTGCAGGCTGGTGGTCGGGCACCACCACCACCTAAGCTTGGAAAGCTGGTAGGAGATGAACTGACAAAGAGCCATTAGCACTGGCCAGTGTGTCTGTGTCAAGGGATCTTGCCAAGCAAACCTTATCTGCTCTGAGGAGATCCAAAGAGGCCTGATAAAGGTGACTGTAACAGGGTCTCTGGCCTTGAAAAGCAAAGTAAAAGTGGGAGGGAGGAATCCTCAGCAGGATCTGAGGGACAAGAGAGGTGTTCCACCCACGTCCAGGCACCTCCCTGAAAGCTGCTCTGACTTCCCACGGCTAACTGCAATCCCCTCGTCTGCCACAGAGCTGAACGCGTGGGGGTGGCCCGGGTCTGCCTGGGGACTTCTGGGGGCAGCTCTGCTGGCCGGAGATCTGCCAGCAGCTCTGCCCTCCATCACCAGCGTTTCAACACTGCTGAGCATCCCCCGCTCGCTCGGGTTACCCACAGCCTGGCTCCCACAGCACCTTTCAGCAGTGATCAGGGTGCTCTTGCAGCAGCGAAGAGGGGCCTCCCCATCCTCGGCCAAGCCCCCGAGCTCCTGGGGCAGCCTCTCATGCCTGGCCAGCCCTGCTTGGACCGACTTCAGTGTGCGCAGCGGGCAGTCAACACTTCCTGAACATCCTTAGTGAGCGGAGAACTGCTTAACTACTTCCCTTCCGGAGGAATGAGCTCCAGCGCAGCACCGGAGCAGCTGTCTGCCCAGGGCCATGGTCCCACCACCATTAGTGCTGGGTCAGCGCACTGACGGCCCTGCAGCACAAACCGGATCCGGATCGCAAGCTGGTGAACAATGGTGCTTCTGTTGAATTAGCCAGCCAGAGGGTCCCGGCTGCAGAATGGGCAGATCCAGAGAAGCTGGAGGGTGGGCAGGCAGGCTGGGGCTGGCAGAGAACTTGCCAGCACAGTGGCAACCAAGCATGCTTCTAGGAACTAACCAGGAATGTGGATTTATCTCAGTTCATACCAGTTCAGCACCAGTGGCACTCATCTGGAGTATTTCCCACCCCAAACCAGCAATCCTTAATGGAGCTTTAGAAATGCCAAACCTCTCTGGGAGAACAGGGGAGAAGAGATGGGGGTGCGGTCTGCTGCTGAATGAGCCCCACGCAGCAGCCAGGCACAGGGTACACACCATTCCATGGAGCTGACACAGGGCTGGGAGCAGGAGGCCAGGGAGGAGCAGTCTGTCAGGGCCCAAAGAAAAGCTGTACACAATGGGTGGTTCTGAGCACCATTTTACTGAAGGGCTGGACACCTCCTAGGACTTCATAACAAAAAGTTCACTTCATTTAAGAAAAAGACAGTCTATTTTTTGTCCCATTCCCTCCAAAGAGCGGAATAATATTAACGCTGTCTTTTCACTAAGCAATGCCATTCCAAAATATACAACATTGAGTGTGGAACAGCCCAGCCTCATATTAACATTAAATATTATTAGACCTTCAGAAACATTCTACACAAACAAATGAAACAGTAAAAAGTTCACTCAAGAACAAGATGGTCAGCTGTAAAATCATCATACAAAGTTTGTTACTCGCCCTCCTGTGGGCTGCAGTTGCTGCTCCCCAGCCATTGCTTGGGATCCCCAAACACCAGGGAATGCCGCAGCGGAGCTGGTGGCACCAGTTCGAGCTGGAGCAGGTCAGTCATGCTGTGGCATAGAGACGGCTCTCTCGGAGATGCTGGTTGGCAGAGAGGAGCACGAGGGGCTGGGCAGTGCCCACCCAGAGCCCCCATGTCCTTCAGAGCGGCTGCCATGCCTCTCTCTGCTCAGGAAATGCTACTCCTCAGGAGTGCTGCACAGGAACCAGGAGGAGGGACGGCATCGCACGGTGCCTTCCCCACCATGAACACCGACTGACCCAGGCCTGGGCAGTGCAGTGGCGCAGGGGTGGGTGGGGAGGTATTTCGGGGGGCAGCTTTGCAGCACCTTCTCTTTTAAAAGAGCACTGTGTGCCTGTGTCTGTGGGAATCACCAGATACTCACAGGGGCTGCCTGTAGCCACAGGAACACAGGAACGAAAAGGCTAATTAAGACAACAAGGAGAGAGTCCCAGACAGTAATAAGGCCTTTAAGGGACTCCCTGGGGAAGGTATTTCAAACCTAGCCCCTCAAGCAGGGCCAGATTGTGTGACTGATGAAGGATGGAAACCAAGGGTTGGGGGGATGACTGCTCCAAAAGGACCCCCTTCACGTGCAGCACCAGTGCCCATGTAGTGCTGCCAGGCAGGGGGCAGGGCAGGCTCTACGGCCAGGAAGGGACAGAGGGAGACAGTGCTGCAGAACACCACAGCCCTGGCTCCTCTGTTTGCACAGAACAGCAGACACAGAAGCTGCAGGCTTGCTGGCTGTCCAGGTGCTGCCGGCATTTTTAGCTTTCCCTACTCCCAGCTTCTTGCTTTTTCACCAGACCTCCTCAGTGTTCCTAAGCAAAGGGAGGGGTCTGGCCTCAGCACCATGGCTTTGGAGGCAGCTGCTGGCCAGTCTTTGAGTTCCAGCAGTGTCACACTTACAGACAGGCCTCACTCGACACTCAGTGACAAGATGACCTAGTGACAAGGGCTGGTTCTCCTGTCTTCTGGGACAAGATTCTGACAAAGCACCTGGCACCTTCCTAACAGCACCCAGCTTCAGGCAGAGCAGGCTGTGAGGAGAGGGAAACTCTAGCATGGTGCCCTCTAGCACAGAGTCTGAATATGAGGGGCCAGGAGCAACCTGCTCTGCTTCCCTCTCCACAGGTGGTGCTAGCCCACCCAGCTGGCAAAACTGAGGGCTGCAGCACTGTCAGGAAGGTGCCAGGTATCTCACAACAGCTGTCCTCTTCATGGGCCACCCCAGCTCCTGGAAGGCCATCCCCCTCTGATCACAGGAGCAAACAGGCCAGTGCCATTTTGAAGACTGAAACTGTCACTTCCACACAAACCAACCAGGTTCACTGATGGCTGATGCTCCACAGCTCAGCACCGACCCTGCCAACCACAGCCAAAACTAGGATCCTCCCACCTAAACCTGCCCTTCTGCCTGGGGAGCTGCTCAGCTGCTCACACTGCCCAGTTGGAGCTGAGAGACAAACCTGCTCTCCATACCCATGCATCCCTTGAGCCATGGCCAAAGGTCCAGCTCCCAGGGACAGGGCAGGGAACTTGGACCCAAAGGGGAAAAATAGATGGGGTGGCTGCAACCCCCACATGCTGGCAAAGTCTGGCCACAAACACAGCACAAGTTACAATTAAAAGGACACAAATTCTGCGCTAGTTCCAAAACCCAAAGCCTTCCAGCCCCTCCAGCTAGAGCTGGGGTGAAGAAATGGTGTACAAGGGGGGCCTGGAACACAGGCTGCAGAACAAGGACAGCTGCAGAGCAGGACCACAGAGCCACACGCGCAGCACCACCCACCTGTGCTGTTCTGCTCCCCATCTCCCTGCAATGCTCTTAGCTGGCAACTGGCTGAACTCCATGCAAGGAAGCACCAGGCAATGGGGGGGGTCTCAGCCCACTGTCCCCAGGCCTGTTAGTGTGAACTGGTCTGAGAGGTGCCCAGTGAAGTGAGTGCTCCAGGGAGCAAACCTCCTCCGCACACTGAAATAATACTAGTGGGCTGCTAAGCAGGAGTAACAAAATAATCCCTTCTTATTTGCAGAAAAGTGCTTAAGAAATTCTGTACAATGATTGCTACAGCAGCTGGCTCAGGGGGGGATGCAAATAGTTTAGAAGCAGCAGCAGCTACATGCTACATGGCTTGCAGAAAAGAGGCCAAGGAGAAACTTCTCCAACTAAAAGCAGTGGCAGATGGTGAAACCTGATCACAGTGGACATGAGCTTCAAAACATTTCTACGAATTAACAATGTGATTTCAACTGGTATTGATGTCAGCTTCCCCTTCAGCTGCCTGCTGGACAAGCTACTCTCCCCATGGACCTTGCTGACAGACATCTGAAGCATGCAGGAAGCTCAAGGACCTTGTCTGGTGGAGGGGAAGCATAAACTGCTTCTTGGCAGCTGAATAAAAGGAGAAATGATTTCCAAAAAATCAGTTGGAAGAACAGCCCTTTGACCGCTGGCTGAATTGTTTCTAGAAGTGACAGTGGCACAAATCCATGCGTTTAAAGCATTCCTAAGAGAATCTCCAAAGCTCTCAGCTGTCACAGTGCCCAGAACAACATAGGCCAGGTTAGGCACTTGGATGAATTCAAAGTGACTAATACAGAAACAGGTCTGAACAAGGTGCATACCACATGCTCAGCAAAGACCACAGTGCTCTGGGCAATGCATTTCCATGGGCCCTGCCAGTTACTGTTGCAGAGATCCCTGGAAGGTAAGTGTTACTCTGCTGTCACAGAATAACACCGGATGGAAGGGACCTGCACATCAGTGTTGCAGGCCCAGGACACCAGGAGTAGCCACACCTAGGCGTGAGTCCTAGGACGGTGGAGCCAACTCCCACCAGACCAAGGCAGCCCCTCTGCTGGCACCAGCTGACAGGCAGCAGTCACAGGCATTGGCAGCACAGGCACAGGAGCTGTAAAGCCCCTCTATGCATAACAGGGCTGCAATCCTTTCAGTCAAGTTCCCAAAGCACCTGCGAGTGAAAGAAGAGACATCAGGAGGGCAGAGAATGGAGGTCCAGTGCTGCCCTGTCGCTCACAGCCCTGTGGTCTGTTAAGAGATGTGCTGGAGAGCTGACAGAGACGGGACTGGTGATGGGCAGGTCCCTGAGCACACAGCAGTGGAGTGCTCACTTCCCAGGCAGGAACCTCAGTGACACAGAGGCATTTCCAAAGCTCATCTCTCCCTGTGGAGCAGAAGACCTCTTGCTGGTGGCCTGGGAAGGACACAGGGCAAACTGTCATCACCAAGCATGCACAGAACTCGGCTCAATGCTGGTAAAGGCATGGCAGCGCTAAGGCTGGATGCTGTGCTAGATGTCTTACACAACAGTACAAGCCAAGTCCTTGACTGGCAAAGACCCAAGCTGTGAAAGACAAGAGGTGACAGAAAAGAGTGGGAAGGCAGGCAGCAGTGCAGCTGGGGGAAGACACACAGTGAAAAGGAGGGATGTGGCCTGGTAAGTTGGCCTCAGGTGCTCAGCTTCCTGCTCAGGCTGGAGGAAAAACGGTCTCGACCCAAATTCAGCCTTGTTGATGCATGTTGTTTTTCCCAGAGGAGGCCAAGCACTCAGCTGGGATGTCTGCTCTGCACAAGGAGGCTCCAGAGACAAATCTCAGTGCCCTTATAAGGGTCTAGGAACAGGGGAAGCTGCTGAGCAGCCTGACAGCGATACCGCAGGCAGGAGTTCAGAGCCCTCCTCGGGAAATAACCAAAAAGAGAAACACCAGTGCAGGACTTCGAGACCTGGAATTTGAGAGCGTGGGAATGAGAAAGGTCTGAAGGAATGGGAACAAAAGGAATAAAGCAATTTTTGGCCAGTTGACAGTGATGGAGGATCCCTGTTCATCCAGCATCAGGTCAGGACAGGGAACTCTCTGCCAGGGCATTTTAAAACACAGAAGCAGAAGAAAATATTTCTTCCTCCTCTGCAGCCAAGTAGCGGCATTCACAGGTCACTCTCAAACACTGCAAGTTATGATCTCTGACAGCAACTCAGAACCTAAGTGTGGGGTCCAGGGCTTGCAATTATTCCCTGAATCATAAAATCACAGAATGGTTTGGGTTGGAAGGGACTTTAAAGATCATCTTGTTCCAACTGCCCTGCCACAGGCAGGGACACCTTCCACTAGAGCAGGTTGCTCAGTGAAGGAGAACCTCCACCCTCTCACACTGGGTGAGAGGAGAACCCAGATGCACCTCGGATCGCTCAACTTCCCTGCTCTCTCACCCTGTCATGAACTTCCGCTCTTCTCCGTGCCACGGTCTTCCTTTCTGAGCTGGGGATCAGACACTGACCCCTTTTACAAACCACTGAAATCCAACCAGGTGCTGGGGGGAGGCTTAAACATAAGGAGCTGGGGCTTCCCTGGGGAGCTCATCCCTTCAGCCAATGTTCACAGAGATTACTAAGTCAGACAACTGGTATTTTGAGCTGGTGAGAGAATTAGTGGATTAGGGGCTCACTGCTGCAAAGATCGTAGCGTACAGCAGTGTACAGAGCCAGGCCCATGCCTGACCCTTTCCCCAAGCCACCAGGTTGTTCCTCTGAGGTGAGAGCAACAAAACCAACCACTCCAACGAGGTGTTTCTCCTGGAGCTTGTAGATCCCTCCCTGTGGAGTGAAGACCCATGTTCCCATCCAAGAGCATGCCCCGGGTGCAGAGAGGTGACGGAAGCCATCTGCAGCGGTTCTGTAGTGCCTCCTGGGGACAGCAGAGCCTGCACTCCTTTCACACAGAGCTTTCACACCTGCCACACACCTTCTCACAACATCCCTGAAGGCACAGCAAAGCTGCCACCCATCACAGCAAGGCGCCCATCTCCCCTCCTACCGCTTCACCCCCACAAACCAACAGAAAGCGACTCTCTGTGTTTAAGCGCTGGCATACGTCCTCTCAACACTTTCACTTTTCTGCTCTAACTCAGGTTCAAATATCCCACTGAGCTTTGGGACTGGCAGGATGTAGCTAATACGTTCAAACACAGCCTGTGTCTCCGTCATGATTTAACTCCAGCCAAAACCAACAGTATTCTCTACCAGCACCTGGAACCTGCTCCTGAAACACCCAGCAACAACAAAGCAAGTTATGTAGTGGGCAGGACACCAGACAATTTCTGTGAAGAATTCCAGCCCTTTGGCTCTAACTGTCACAGTTCTTGTTACACAGCTGCACCTGGGGTATAGGAGAGCAGAGTAATGCTGGGTGCTGAGGAGGAATCCTTTTTGGAGGCAATCCCCTACCATGAGTTCAGAACTTCTGCTACCAACAAAGGGAGGAGGCACCTAGAGACGTCAGACAGACTTGCAGCCCCATGACACTCCCCCACTCTTATACAGAGGTAATACCAAAAATAGGATTAAAACTACCAGCTGGTAATTCTCCAAATTGTTTGGCATTCTGGAGACAAACAAGTGGCTATAATGTTGCTGCCTCCGAGCTGCTCAAGGAAGCCCAGGACAGACTGTCACAACACTGAACCACAAAGGAATCCGGGCACCTTTCAACAAAAGACTGGCTGAAGGAAAGGGGGAACAAAAGCTATCAAACCCAATCCCAGAAGGATGGAGGAGGTGCATCTTCCCACAGTTCCTGGGCCATATGCACATATATGGATATATAGATATATAGATAATAAAGTTATAAAATTTGATCAAAATAAAACCAGTAAATGTACAGCTTGAAAAAGAGCAGTATCACAGTGCATCAATGTCATGAGAAAGTCCCACGTTCTCCCCTGCACGAGAGCACAGTCTGCCATGTTCAGGGGAGCGTGGTGGGAAATGAGCCCTCTGGCCTGCTCAGCTTGACACCAGCCGGAGTCACCATCCCGAGCTCCCAAAGAGGGGTTTGGATTTCTGCAGCCAGTTCTGCACAGCAGTGGCAGACAGGCAGGAACAGCACAAGAGTGGGCTGCTCTGTCTGCAGGTTATTCAGTGTGTTGGCACCAGAGACACAGAGTCACTCCTAGAACTCTCTGCACTGTGGTGCCAGACTCGTATTTACTTACTTACAAAAAAAAGTGACAAAGTGAAGAAACTCAGGGGACACTGTGGGAGTGGGACAAGGGCTGAATTCGGATCACAGGGGACAGGTTGACCCTAAGAATCTTCTGTGCTCTCCTCCTCACTTCATCATCAGAGGAAGAGTTGTCCACCTTGATGGTCCGGAATTTCAGCAAGTTGAAAGTGCTCTGAACCTGTCGAGTTTTCTTTCGGACAGGAATGGTATTTGCTTTTTTCCTCTGCGGTGCTTCTCTTGCCTCTGTAGTTCTTCTCTTCTTCTGCCCAGTGCTCTCCCGGTAAGTGCTGCTGTCCTTCCACTCTGTTTTTCCCACCAGAGCTTCCTTATCTTTGATTTTCAAGGTCTTGGGCTGCAATGCTGTGGTGCAGCCCTGGGATGAGCCACCTGTGACTCTTCCGTTGAGAACTCCCGAGGCTTTGCAGGCGTTGCTCTCCTGCAGCACACCACCCTTTGGTCCCTTCAGAAGGTTTAAAGTGCGGGTGGCAGAATCTGGGGCTTTCTTGATCGAACACTTGTACCCCTTGCCTTCGGTTATTTTACTGCTCTTGCCTGGAGAAAACTGCCTCGGTGGACTTGAAGTCTTGAGGAGTTTAAGGTCTGAGGGTGAGATCCCAAGACGCCCTCCTGTGTACTTGGACTCCAAACAGGACGTTGTAGTTTTCAGAGGCACCAGGGCTTCCAGAACCACGGACAGTCTCATGGCTGGATACACATCAGGATACATGCTTGTAGGGAAGCCCACTGCCGCTGCCTTGGATGTGCCAGATCCTGTCTGTTTCAAGGAGCTCAAGAGGAGATTTGTGGAATCCCCTTTGGAGATGGGTGGGGTGGAGACTTTCAAAGAGCTCACCGGAATGCTGGTGGGTGAAGGGGATACCTTTGCCACTGTGTTCCTGGCCGGACTCTGAGCGGACTCAGCGGCACTGGCGCAATTGTGCTGGGTGCTCTCTTTTGCCTGACTCGGTGTGTCTGCTGTGCATGAGCTGTAGCCGTACACATCCTTACTCCTCAAAATCGTGGGCTGGTAGCCCTCCTCCTTCAGGCCCTGGATGAAGGCCACCAGCTGGGTCTCTGTATCTGAAAGGTCCTTGGACATCGGGTTGAAGACGCGGAGGGCTTCCTCCAGCACTTTCTGTCCTGCAGAGGAAATTCTCGACCAGGAATGGACAGCTTTTTCTTCATCATTGTTCACTGCAATATTCATGGCATTAGGCAAGCAGGTGCTTCAAAAAGGTCCAAATTACTGGAAAAACAACACTTGACACCTCAAAAGGAGAAAGAAGATAGTTAGCTTACAGCAACTGAAATTATCCCAGGTTTCTAAGCAGGGAGCTGAAACCATTAAGCCCAGGCGTGGCTGGTCACAAATATTGGGTCAGATTCTGGGCTCAAACCAAGATAGAAGCAACACCAAGAAAATCCTGTCACTGATTTATCTCTAAAGTAAAACTAAAACATTTCTCACAAAAATATCCTCCAATCTAAGGAACGATTTCAGGAAATCCCATCCAATCCATCCCAAGATGAAGGATTCAAATGATTAACTCAGCAAAATCTGCAGCTCGTTTCCAGTTTGAGTTTGACCCACCCCAGCTTTGGGTAACCAGATCTCATTTTCCCTGGGTAAAGCAACCCCTCATTGAACCCTCTCCCTGTGCACACTCTGAGAACAGCACCATTGAGCCATCTCAACACTGAGAAGTCTGAGGACTTCAACTCCATCCCAGCGTCACTTTCAATTTCTCAGTGCCTTAACTGATGCTGCTCAAAAATTGATTCTGAGTCCCTGCCAAAGCTGCAGCTTCCTACTGGAGACCTAGCAGGAGGGCTGGAGGCTGTTCCAGTTGTGCTTCATTGATGCCGAATGCTGTGGCAAGGCAGCACCGCTCCTTGCTGTTCCCTTGTTTGAACAACGATGCACAACTTGCTGTCACAGCAAACTGGTGTTGATCCAAGGACACTCACTGCCAAGTGAGGAGGAAGCAGGAAATTCAAGCAGGGCGGTATGAAGGAAACACACATCACCAGGGCCAAGTATACAATGGCCTGAGGGTCAACACTGAGATCATGCTCAGGGCACTGCGCAGCTGCCTGCCCGGCATAAAAGCACCAATTATTGCTTTAAATAAAAAAAAAGGAACTGAAGGGCAGTCCAGGCAGGACTTTGGGATGCACCCAGGAGAACTCTGATCCCAGTGGCCTCACAGCTCCACAGCTGGACACTGCACTGACAAGACATAAAATCTTTAGCTTCATTGATACCTCTCAAAATAAAGAGAATTCAGTTAAAAACCCTTTTCAGGGAAATGCAGGAGGTGTCAGAGACACTCTTAGAGAGGGCAGTGTGCAGGCAAGAAAGCTGTGACAGAGAAGTTAGTGCCTGAGTAGACAGAGCAAGGAACTACTCGTGTCCCATGTTCCCCCCAGAACTCTGGTCTTACCACAGCACCGGAGCAGAGCCCGTGCTGCCGCCAGCTGCACAAGGAGGGAAGAGACACCAGCCAAGAGCAGTAGCAGAAGGGGAAGCACAGGTCAGTGGTGGAGTAAGAACCTCCACATGACAGACTAATCTCAGTCAAGTGCTCTGCAGACGTCACGGCTGAAGAGGGATTTGGAAAAGGATAATGCAGTTGTTCAGCGGTGGGCGGGGGATCTCCCACAGAGGAGGGGAGGCAGCCAGGGAAGTGATCCCACAGAGTCCCAGTCAATGTCACCAGCCAGTGGTGAGAGCCACCACCTCCAAAGTAACCTAGCAGTGGCAGGCACAGGGAAGCCAGAGAGCCAGAGAGGGTGTAACGTTAGTTTTGATCTGGTAGAGAGGGAGAAACCAACGGAGAAGCACAAGAAACAACATGTGCTCAACAGGCTGCAAAATAAATCTTCTTCAGGCTGCAGCAAGCCCAGGAGCAGCTGGGACACCCGAAGGGGTGTTCTGGCTGTGACATCTCACGGGAACAGGACTTTTCAACACCCATCCACTCGGTCCTCTTTGGTGCAGTGTCAGCTATATTTAAGGAAAGCCAGCCACAAGCAGGCACATCCCCGGACAGTCTGTCCACACGACAGCAGGTTCCCTCACGTGACACACTACTGAGGGGCCGGGGGGCTACGGGAACACAGCGCTCCCGGCACGGTGCAAGCACAGCACCAGAGGGACGATGCTAGCACGGGTTTAGAGGCCCGGCTGTCCGGGCACGGAAAGGGCTCTCCGGGTGTACCCAATGGCTCCGGATGTACCCACGTCTCAACGGCTGCCGGCAGGGCCGAGACGCGTCGCTGGGGCAACTGAGGGCCGGTGCGCAGTCCCAAGGAGGTCTCGGCGGGACAGTCAGACCCCCGCTCAGCCTCTCCTCTTGGCTGCCCTTCGGCGGAGGCGATGCCCCTTCCCTCGCGCCCGTCCCTCGCTCCCACTGCACCCTCCCCAAGGCTCGGTCCGCCGGCCGGAGAGACCCCGGGGCGGGCAGCCCGCCTGGGCCGGCCCCTCCCTGCGGGGCTACGGGAGGTGATTGGTGCAGACAGCGGGTGCGGCCCCCGCGCTCGGCCCGCGCCGGCTCCCGGGACCGGGGGGGCGGGGGCCGGGGCGGG
>WBMZ01015516.1:0-26368 GCA_013400975.1 Atrichornis clamosus
GGGCGGCGGCCGGGGCGGAGGAGCCAGCGCGGCCCATGGCTCCGCCGCTGCCGCTGCCGCTGCTGGCGCTGCTGCTGCTGCCGGTACCGGCGGACGCGGGACGGCGGGCGGCGACCCCCGACGGGACGTCCGCCAACTTGACGGTGGCCGTGGTGCTGCCGGAGCGCAACGTGAGCTACGCGTGGGCTTGGCCGCGCGTGGGTCCGGCGCTGAGCCTGGCGCTGGAAGCGCTGGAACGGGGCGAGCCGCCGCTGCTGCCGCGGCCCTTCTCCGTGCGCGTCGAGTTCATGAGCTCGGAGCTGGAGGGCGCCTGCTCCGAGTACGTGGCACCGCTGAACGCCGTGGACCTGAAGCTCTACCACGACCCCGACGTGCTCTTCGGGCCGGGCTGCGTGTACCCCGCCGCGTCCGTGGGGCGCTTCGCCTCGCACTGGCGGCTGCCCCTCATCACCGGCGGGGCGGTGGCCGCGGGCTTCAGCCGCAAACGGGAGCACTACAGCACCACGGTGCGCACCGGGCCCTCGGCCCCCAAACTGGGCGCCTTCGTCTCCCACCTCCACGCACACTTCAACTGGAGCGCCCGCGCCGTGCTCCTCTACGTGGACCGCAAGACCGACGACCGACCCTACTACTTCACCGTCGAGGGTGTCTACCAGGAGCTGCAGGATGGCAACAACCTGACCGTCACCGTCCACATCTACTCGCCCGACGAGGGCGGCCCCGACACCGCCGTCCACTTCATCAAAGCCAACGGGCGCGGTGCGTGGGGTAGCGCGGCGTGGGGTGTGGGGGGGGACACGACGGGGCTGTGCGGGATGAGGCTGAGCGGCCGCAGAGCACGGGACGCGGTGTGGGGGAGGGAGGGGGACGGGAGAGCGGAGCGGATCTGCGCAGGACGGGGGGAGTCAGAATCCTCCATGGGATCCGTATGGAGCACGGGAGTGCACTGGACGCGTCTGGGACACAGCAGAGAGAAGGATAGGCTGTGCGGCACACATAGTGTGCAGCAAAGGGGTGACGGTGCTGTGGGAGCACCCATCTGGGGTGCAGCGAGGGGACTGGGGTACTGTGGACAACACGTAGGGTACAGCAAGGGGTTAAGAGAGCAGCAGGACCCATCTGGGGCACAGAGAGGGGACAGGGATACTTTGGGACCACTGTAGGACACAAGGACTGGGAACACAGTGGGACGCATGTGGGGCACAAAAAGGGGCTGTGAAGCAGTGGGACCTCTCTGGGGCACACCAAGGGGTTAGTGGGCAATAGAGAACCACATACAGCACAGCAAGACTCAGAGAGGGCAGTGAGATACATGTGGGGCGCAGCAAGGGGACAGGGACACATGTGGGGCACAGCAACAAGGAGATAGTGGCACCTTTGTGGGGCACCATAAGGATCTGAGGACACAGTGGGACCTGTGAGGGGTTGAGGGCAAGTGGGGCCCACGTGGGGCACAGCGAGGTGCCATGGACCTGGTGGAACCCATGTGGGGTGCAGCAGGGGGTGGGCAGCGTGACACCAGTGGTGGGGCATGACAAGGGGCCAGAGGGAGAGTGGGACCCCTGTGGAGCACATGTAGGGGCTAAAAGCACAGTGGGAGCCGTGTGGGGCATGAGGATGGGCTGAGGGCACAGAGGGACCTGTGTGGGGCACAGGGAGGGGTGGACAAAATGGATTGTATGTGGGGCGCAGCAAGGAGTGAGCACATTTTGCCACAGTGCGGTTGGAGGAGCAGCAGGACCTGCATGGGAAGGTGAGTTCACACGAGACAAGACAGGACTTGAGTCCCCCCGGCCAAACCCTGTGCCAGTGGAGGGGCCAGGATGAAGCTCTCCCTCCCAGGCTCCCAGCCTGATCAACCTTTGCAAGGGAGAGCTGGGGAGGACCCTCACCTTGGTGGGACATGTGCCATGAGGGGCACCCTGCAGGGCCACCCTACCCTCTGTGTTAGCAGGATCAGGGTGACCCAGGCACCTCCTCGCAGGCTGAAGGTTACAGAGTTGATGTGGCTCTCTGAAGGACAGCACTGGCTGTGGTTACGTGCCCAGAGAAGCCTGGTGCCCACATGCCAAGGCAGCTATACTGTGCTCGGGCAGAGCCCCCCACACTGGCACCTGGGCACCCCGGGCTGTGCCTGTCCCTGCTGCGCCCCTGGGATGGGTCTGGGATGGCCCCACCCTGCTGATGGAGGGATAAATCAATTTGGTGCCTTGCAAATGCCCCAGGAGAGCAGCTATATTGGGAGTGGGAGGAAATTGGAGGGGCTTACGGAGGCAGCTGGAGAGCAAGGGCAGCCTGATGCTCCTTCATTATTGATGAGCGGGGTGTATCGATCCGGGAGTCAGCCACTCCGCAGTGCTTCTTAATGGATTCTGAGATGCTGTGTCATTAAGGAGAACATCCAGCCAGGATAAGTGGAGCCAGATGGGCCAGCAGGACTCGTGTCCAAGACTGGGCAGGACCAGGCTGTGTGTGTGTGTGTGTGGTGCTTTGGGGTGCTGGGCTGGGTTCCTGTCAGGGCTGAGACCAGTGAGGCTGAGTCTGTGGAATGAGCATCCCGTGGTGGGCTGTGGGAGCTGAGCGGCCTGTCGGATGGAAGCTCCTGCATGTGCCATCACCAGCTGTGGGGTTTGAAGCTTCTCATGGCATGAGGGCAAAGGACCCTGCAGGGAAAAAGGCTGAAATCAGTGATTCCTGTCAACGTTTCCAGCTTGGTGCTGGAAATCAACTCCTCCTGGTGCAGGCAGGGGGTCACGGCTGCTGGGGGAGAAGGCCAGGTGTGGGCAGAGACCTGAGGGCCCCCTGAGCTGGGATCATAGTATCATAGAATCATAGAAAGACTTGGGTTGGGAGGCACCTTGAAGATATTTTAGTTCCATCCCCTCTCCCATGGGCAGGGATATGGAGAGGGTCTGGGCCCCTCTGACCATAGCTCAGGGATGGGGCCAGAGTGTGGGGCTCAGTGCTTGGACCCACAGATGTGGGCGCTCAGGGCTGCCAAACTGCTGTTAGGTGCTTTCCTAACCCAGGTGTATGGGGCAGGGAGTGGGGACCTGCGAGGCTGTCCCAGGGGTCCCAACCACTGCATGGCATAGCAAGGAGAAGGAAGCAGGTCTTCAGCTGCAGCCACATCATTGTCCATGCCCTGCAGTAACAACACGTATCTTCACTCTTGGCATCACCTTCCTTCTCCCAGGTGGTGAGCAGAAGTTTGGTGAACCTTTGCCAGGGAAAGCTGCTTCCCTGCTCCACCGTGTGTCCCTAACACTGCTGATTCTTGACATTCACAGGTCTAATCAACAGATACGAGGGGGAGTGGGATTGCCCCTCTCACTGGTGCTTGGGTGACGTGCAGGGGCCCACATCTCTCCTGCCATTTGCAAAAGCACTGATATAATTAGAGCTGTGGTTGAGGGAATTACCGGAGCATCTGCCTGCAAAAAGCCCAGGTTCCCTGCCTGGGGACATGGCTGGTGGTGTGCTGCAGGAGGGGATTGCATTTGGTCCTCACCCCCACAGTTCCCCTGGGTGTGGGACGGCACTTGGCCAGGGCGAAGGTCTCAGCACTGCTGTGCCCTGTGCTGGTGGGGCTGCTTGAAACAGGGATTTGCTGCCTGAACCCCTGAGTCACGCTCATTTTGGGGTTATCTTCCATCATCCAGGGGTGAAGCAGTGTTCTGCTACCTCGTCTGCACACTCGTGGTCATTCCCCTTCCCTGGGGCCCAGCACTCTGCCTCCCACACCACAGACCCCCCCTAAATAAATGTCAGGGGGGCTGAAAGCACTCCAGCCTTGCAGGACTCCATTCCCCTCGTTCTCGGGGATGCTGAGGCTGCCTTTGGCCATTTGCTGGCCCCTGTGGGGGTGCATGAGCCCCCTGCAGCCCTGCTGGCCGTGCTGGAGGCTGCCAGCTGGAGGCAGCTGCCTGCCTCAGGGAGACCCCCAAGCATTGACCCTTCCTTCTGCATGGCTCATGCAACCTGTCCCTGGGGAGCCGTCCAGGCGCCGTCCATCCCCTTGCTTGGTGGCCTTTGACCAGGCAGGCTTTTGCTGCCGCCGCGGGGACTGGCTGCCTGCAGTGTCCCACCATCTGCCACCAGCTGTTGTGGCTCCCCAGCCCGTGTAGCTGCCTTTTTCTGGCGCCTGCAATGGGATAGGGAGGGTCCCATGTTGTGCCCTTGGGGAGGGCCCTCAGGCTCTGCATGTTGGGGAGGTGCTGAGCTGCCCGTCCAAGATGAGAAATTTGGGGACAGAACATTTTTGGTTGCGGGACTAGCGAGGTGGGGAAGCCAAAAGTGTTTATTTGAAGTATTGCAGGATTCAGAGGGAACCATTTCAGACCCTGGAACAGGCTTTCGCTCACACACAGCCCACAGTGCTGTGATTTCCGTCTGCCCTGTGCCCAGAAGCAGCTCCCCACATTGCTGTGGATTCTCTGTGCCCAGCGTGGCTGTGCTGGGTTTCTTCTCCCACCTGTGGGCTGCCTCACTGCCCCCATGGGTGACCGTGCCATCCCTGATGCCTGCATGGCTGAGTGCCCGCATGGCTGGGTGCCTTCCAGCAGCAGAGACCCCATCCCAGAGTGTGGGGCTTCCTTGCTGTCCCCAGCCCTGCCCCCGTTCCCTGGGTCCAGCCGGGGTGCTGGGCCCCATGCAGAAGAGCTGTGTGCCGGGGCCAGCGCCCAAGCGTGACATTCCTCCAGCACCCGCTGCCGCCGCCTCCTCCGTTGCTCAATCCCGGGTTCCCAGCCAGGCTGGCTGGAGCAGGGGCCCTGGTTTTCCGGGGGGAGGGAGGAGGCAGTGTCAGGATCCTCAGCAGGGGCACGGAGGGCCCCTGCTTTGGGGGGTTTCGGACACTCTCGGGCGCCCGTCCCCACAGGCTGTGATGCCCTGTGCCAGCCCCATGCTGCCCCCACACAGCACTTGGGTGGGCATCCCATGGGGGCTGGCCGAGCTCCCAGCAGAGGGTGGGGACACACAGGGTGGCCGGACAGGGCCCAGGCACCCCCTTGCCGTGTGGGTCACACTGGCGAGATGCTCTGTTTCCAATTAGCACCAGTGGCCGCCGAAGGTGCTGGAATCTGGGAACCTGCGCATTCCTGCCGCACGGACAGCCGGCCACGAACCCAAACATGGGTTTGTCCCATTCCAGAGCCCGGACTTCCCCAGGGGCCTCTGGCGCACGGCCCCAGTGCCTCTCCCAGCCCCCCTGATTCCCTGACTGGGGCTGGCATGGAGCAGCTGGGAAGCTAATGCAGGGGGGAGACATCCCCTGGCTGACTTTTGCTGGATCAGGGTGCGTGCTAGGGGCATCCACCTTATGTTTTGGAGCAAGTTTTCCCCTGCTCTCCTCTCCCCCTTAGCCCAAGGTGATCGATGGGGCGGGAGTGGGTCAGTGCCAGCAAGGGCTGCGGGTCTGACCATGGGGCACAGGGAGGCAGTGAGCAAAGCATTGCCCTATCCGCCTGCTCCATTCCCCTACAGATACCGAGTACTCCCTCTACCCCATTGCTCCAAGGAAAAGGATCGTGCCCCATTCCTGGCTGAGTGCCCAGGGTGCAGTGGGGTGTCCCTGTCCCTCTGAACCCCCTGCCTCTCTCTGGCAGTGGTGTATCTCTGCGGGCCGCCGGAGATGCTGCGGCAGATCATGCAGCTGGCGCAGCAGGAAAACCTCACCAATGGCGACTACGTCTTCTTTTACCTGGACGTCTTCGGGGAGAGCCTGCGGGGTGACTCTGCCCGTGACGCCTTCAAGCCCTGGCAGCAGAGCCCGGGCCAGGACTCAGGGCTGCGCGAGGCTTTCCAGGTGAGCTGCACCCACCTGCCTGGGGACAGGGACCTCCCCAGCCTGGCCCCAGTACATGACCAGGGTGCTGTGCTTGGTTGCAGATGGTGCTGGTGATCACCTACTATGAGCCCCAAAACCCTGAGTACCACCATTTCCAAACTCAGCTCATCCTACGAGCTAAGCAGAAATTTGGGGTGCAGCTCAACTACTCCCTGGTGAGTGAGTACCCCTGCATGATGGGGGCCCTCCACATGGATCTGAGGCACCTCACCAGAATGCAGAGGGTGGGACACAGCCATGGGCAATACCAATTCCCTGGTGGGAACAGTCACAGGCAGTGCCATCCTTGCAGGGTGCATATTGGCTGGCCCCAGTGTGGTTATGGGGCCGTGGGTGGGTGCGTGGTCCTGCTGTGAAGGTCCCAGGGCTGGGATGCTCCTGTGTGTGTGGCCGTGGGTGTGTTCAGATTTCCCCTGGCAGATGAACCTGGTGGCGGGGTGTTTCTATGATGGGATGCTGCTCTACGCCATGGTGCTGAATGAGACTCTGCGCGAGGGCGGCTCCAAGAAAAACGCCACCCACATCATCGAGAAGATGCGGGACCGCAAGTTCCAGGGTAATGCTGGGATGGAGTCAGCTGGGCTGTGGGTGTTGTGGGGACAGTGGAACCCAGTCCCTGTCCCACCTGGGTCTTGTTTCTCCCACAGGGGTGACAGGGCTTGTGAGCATGGACAGCAACAATGACCGGGACACTGACTTCAACCTATGGGCCATGAGTGATCCCAAGACCGGGCAGTATGAGGTGGGGGCCAGCACCAGTTTCCCCCTGGCTGGGGGATGGGGTGCTGGGGTCTGGGTGGGGCCTCATCTCTCTCTGCTTTAGGTGGTGGGACACTACTCAGGTGTGGAGAAGCAAATCCACTGGCTGGGACGACCCATCCCCTGGGTGAAGGGGGCTCCCCCCTTGGACAACCCTCCCTGTGTCTTTGATGTGGATGACCCCTCCTGTGATAAAAGTGGGTATCCTGGCTTCCTACAGCCCTTGGACCTCAGTACCCTTCCTAATGGGTGCACCTCAGCCTGGCCATTACAGCCACCTGGGCCACCCTGACACACCCTCCTGTCTGCAGCCCCCCTCTCCATGCTGGCTATCGTGGCTTTGGGCACTGGTCTCACCTTTGTCATGTTTGGCATCTCCAGCTTTCTCATCTTCAGGTCAGTCAGGGCTCGGGAGCCTCTGCCTGGGCACCAGGCCCCTCTCAGCCTGGTGGAGAGGCAGGCAGAACAGGGGCACATGGGGTCCTGACTCCTGTGTGTCTCCCAGGAAGCTGATGCTGGAGAAGGAGCTTGCCAGCATGCTCTGGAGGATCCGCTGGGATGAGCTGCAGTTTGGAAGTCCCGAGCGATACCACAAGACAGCGGGCAGTCGGCTCACCTTGTCCCTGGTGAGAGGAGCCATCCTTGGGGCACCACCCTGCCCCTGTGCTGCCCTCCTCCCCTACTTGTAAAACACCCTCCCTGTTGATCCCCTGCATGGCTCTCTGTTCCCTACAGAGACACTGCATCCATCCTCCACAGCCCTTCATCACTACATAGCTCTCCGTCCTCTATACAGACACACTCCATCTCTCCCTGGCATGACCCGCTGTCCCCTGCAGAGCCACTGTAGATCTACACCCTATACAGCCCTGAATCCCCTGTGTAGCGCTACACCTCATCAAGCCCCTTTGTTGCCCTCCATCCCCTACACAGAAATACTTTATCCATGTCTTAGGCCCCTTGCAGCACCCCATACTTCATCCTGGAGTCTTCACCCTTCCTGTGGAGCATGCAGAGCTTGTTCTGACCCTTTAGAGCCCATCCTGCACCCTCCCCTGCACACCCTTGGGTGTCCCTGCCGTGCTCCATTGGTGCCTGCCACTCCTCCACCCCAGGGTTCCCCTCCTTAATCCCCTCCTTCCCACAGCGTGGCTCCAGCTATGGCTCCCTGATGACCGCCCATGGCAAGTACCAGATCTTCGCCAACACCGGCCACTTCAAGGTCAGTGCAGCAGGCAGGGAGCTGAGCCCTCCCCCCAAAATGCCCTAGTTCTGTTGTGCTCTGCCTTGGCTGCACCCCCTCCCAGCATAATGCTGGCACCTTCCTCCCCTCTGCAAATCCCCCCAGTGGGCACTGACCTCCTCCCCTTCCCAAACTCCCCAGGGCAATGTTGTGGCCATTAAGCACATCAACAAGAAGCGCATCGAGTTGACACGGCAGGTGCTCTTCGAGCTAAAACATGTAGGTTTGAGGTCTGGACTGGGGTGGGCAACCTGCTCCAGGGTGTGGGGACCAGTCGTGGGAGTGTGGGAGGGTGGTAGGAGCAGCAGCTGATCCTCTTTGACCTCAAGACTGTCTTGGGTCCCCTTCCACCTGCAGATGCGGGACATCCAGTTCAACCACCTGACCCGCTTCATCGGGGCGTGCATCGACCCCCCCAACATCTGCATCATCACTGAGTACTGCCCACGGGGCAGTCTGCAGGTAGGGGGTCTTGGGGACACTGCGGGGGTCACTTAGACACTCCTGGTGACCCAGCTTGGCTGGGCGTTGAGGACAGGGCTGTGAATGCTGGTGGCCACCCAAGGCCTATAAGGCTCACAGGCAAGCTGACCAAGCAGGCCAGAAGAGGGCCAGTGGAGGGGACATTAGAGGCCAGTGGAGGAGAGGGGGTTGGTATTGCAAACCCACCGCAGCTGGGCACTTGGTGAGGATGCTGTCACCATGCCCTGGGTGCTTGGTGGGGTCCACTCAATGTGCTACCCCAGGATGTCCTGGAGAATGAGAGCATCAACCTGGACTGGATGTTTCGCTACTCCCTCATCAATGACATTGTCAAGGTACCCAACTGAAGGGCATGAGAGGCCAGGGGAGGTGCCTGAGAAATGTGAGCTTCATTGTGTCCATCTGTCCCAGGGAATGGCCTTCCTGCACAACAGCATCATTGGCCATCATGGCAGCCTCAAGTCCTCCAACTGTGTGGTGGACAGTCGCTTTGTGCTGAAGATCACCGACTATGGACTGGCCAGCTTCCGCTCGCCCTCTGACAACGAGGACACGCACGCGCTCTATGCCAGTGAGTGCCTGCTTGGGGGGACCGGGGGATAGGGTGGCCCTGCCTCACTGTGCCATGGCTTTGACCCACCAGAGAAGCTGTGGACAGCCCCAGAGCTGCTGCAGAAGGGGCACCTGCCCAGCCCAGCCATGCAGAAAGCTGATGTCTACAGCTTCGGCATCATCGTGCAGGAGATCGCTCTGCGCAATGGCCCCTTCTACATTGAGGGCATGGACCTTAGCCCCAAAGGTGAGGGTGGAGGGCACATGTGGGGAGGTCTTGTCCCCACCGTGGAGGTCTGGTGCTCAGTACTGGCATCCCCCCGGCAGAGATCGTGCAGAAGGTGCGCAACAGCCAGAAGCCCTTCTTCCGTCCCTCCATTGACGTTGGGGTGCACAGCGAGGAGCTGGCAGTGCTGATGGAGCGCTGCTGGGCGCAGGAGCCTGCCGAGCGCCCTGACTTCAGCCAAATCAAGATTTTCATTCGTAGATTCAACAAGTGGGTGGTTGGCATGCGGGGGTGGTCACCCTGGGTGGGAGTGGGGTCAGCCATGGGGGTGGTGGTTGGGGGGCACCTCTTTCCACAGTGCCAGCTGCCTGCACCCTGGCAGGGAGGGAAGCACCAGCATCCTGGACAACCTGCTGTCACGCATGGAGCAGTACGCCAACAACCTGGAGAAGCTGGTGGAAGAGCGGACGCAGGCCTACCTGGAGGAGAAGCGCAAGGCGGAGAACCTCCTCTACCAGATTCTGCCCCAGTGAGCGGGGAAGAGAAGGGAGTGTGTGGGTCCGAGGGTTGGCATGGGTTCAGCATGTGCCCACTGTGGTGCAAGCATGGGGTCCCTTGCCAGCTTTCCATGCTGGTGTAGGACAAGGGATGCAGGGGCAACAGGGGGTTTGGGGTGGAGCTCACCACCATCCCCTCTGTCCTTGACAGCTCCGTGGCGGAGCAGCTGAAGCGTGGAGAGACAGTGCGGGCTGAGGCTTTTGACAGTGTCACCATCTACTTTAGTGACATCGTGGGCTTCACTGCCCTCTCGGCAGAGAGCACTCCCATGCAGGTGAGAACTGGGCTTGGGGGGCAGCCCCTCTATGGGGCTGGTGGAGGTCTCACACCCAGGCAGTGCCATCCCTGGGGTTGGGGGTACATGCCCACTCCCAGTCCCCCACACCCTTGTTCCATCCAGGTGGTGATGCTGCTGAACGATCTCTACACTTGCTTTGATGCCATCATTGACAACTTCGACGTCTACAAGGTAAGAGGGGTGGTGAGCAAGCACAGACCCTCCAAAGTGAGGCAGGCAGCGAGGAGCCCAGGTTGTACCCGCTCCCCCTGACCCCACAGGTGGAGACCATTGGGGATGCCTACATGGTGGTCTCAGGGCTGCCGGTGCGCAATGGGAAGCTGCATGCCCGTGAGATTGTCCGCATGGCCCTGGCCCTGCTCGAGGCTGTCAAAACCTTCAAGATCCGTCACCGTCCCAACGACCAGCTCCACCTGCGCATTGGCATACACACCGGTGAGCCCCCGTACCAGCCAGCACTGTGGCTGGGGGTGCTCACCCACCTGCCAGCCCTGCAGCATCCCCAAGCACCTCTGTGCTTGCAGGTCCCGTGTGCGCCGGAGTGGTGGGTCTGAAGATGCCACGGTACTGCCTCTTTGGGGACACGGTGAACACCGCATCCCGCATGGAATCCAACGGCCAGGGTAAGCCATGGGGCCGGCAGCTGGGGTCCAATGCACAGGTTGTGTCCTGCTCCTGCAGAACCCAGCCATATCTCTTTTGCCCGTCTGTACTACCCAGCCCTGAAGATCCACGTCTCATCCACCACCAAAGAAGTCCTGGATGAGTTTGGCTGCTTTGAGCTGGAGTTGCGTGGAGATGTGGAGATGAAGGTGAGGGCACAGGGATGCTGGTGGGGTACCAGCCCTTCCAACCAGAGGGGCATGTGATGGGAGGTGGGTTGGCGCTGGGATCCCTTGTTACCCTCAGTGCTGGGGATGAAACCCAAGGAGCAGTGCCAGGGGTGGGCAGGGTCTGACTTGACCACCTCTGCCTCCAGGGCAAGGGAAAGATGCGGACATACTGGCTGCTGGGCGAGAGGAAAGACTCCTAAGTCGTCTGAGCCTAGCAGCTGTGGCAGAGCTCCCAGCTCAATGGGGCTGCCAATGCTTCCCGGTGCCTGGACCTCCAGGATGCCCCGGCACCCCCCCATCACTGCGTCCACAACCACGTCTGCAGCCCCCCTGCTTCAGCAGGGCCCAGGCAAGGTGGGGCAGCGGCCACGGCACCGCCTGCCCCCCTCCATCAGCACCAGCAAAGCCCACCTTCCCCACAGCCTCTGCTGGAGGGGGGTAAATGGCCCCGATCCAGCCCAGGGGACCTTGTATCTCCCCACCCTCTGAGGTCTGCCACCTCTGCCCTCTCCCCTGTGGCTCAGCTGGCTCTGAGCTGCTCCGGGGCCTGGCTGCCCCACAGGGCACTTTGCCGTCTCTTTTCAGTACCTTGCCCCCAGCAGAAGTTGTGCCCATGTCAGCCCCTTCCTGGGGTGGGGGGAAATGGGGATTCCTGCCAAGACTGACTCCTTGGCCAGGTTAGGCTTCAATGCCGCAGCTCCCCCCCTCCCCAGTTTCCCCTTCCCCTGTATATAGCCCCACTGGGTCATGTAAATACCCACTCCTTCCCCAGGTGTAAATATAGGACTCGCTGCAACTATTTTGTTGAAATACAAACTTCCCCAGATCCGTCTGTCCCATGACTTCTGCTTTGCTCTGGGCCAGAGGGCCAAGTGGGGAGGGGGGGATGGACCCCAACGTGAAACTGAGCTTGGGCTGGGGACAGCTGCCTAAAACATCCCAAGAGATCGTATCCCAGGGCTCTGTCTGCGGCGTAGGGCCAGGGTGTGGGCACAGAGAGCCGGCGCCGGGTGGTCACACCATCGGCTGCTTAGGGCTTGGGCGGTGCTGGGAAGGCAGGGCTGCCGTGGCGGGGTTTGCTTTGGCGTGAGGGCTGCAGTGCGTTCCTCTGAGCTCATGCTCTGGCTGCCCCGCTGCCGCCTCTTACTGGAACACACCTGTGCCTGGGGACTGGAACAGCGGCTGCGTGTCACCCGCTGCGTGCACCGGGAGAGGACATGTCCCTGGGGATGGGGCTGTGCCAGGGGCTCTCCCTCCATGCCCAAGGAGGGAGTTTTGGGTCAACAGTGACTTGGAGGAGAGCTGGAGGGTTTCCCACTTTGCTGCATGGTCCCATGGGATTTGAGATCCCAGGGACACACTGCTCCCGCTACAAACATCCAGCTTGAGGGCAGCCTTAGGGTGGCAAGGATGCTGGGACCTCTTGTGTCCCCTTGTTTTTTATTGCTCGTTGGGCTGAAACTCGCTGCTCAGGGGGTCGCACGGGTCATAGGGCTGGGGCTCCCCTAGGTACATGGTAATGGGAGTGGAGAAGGCCGCATTCCTCTTGAAGGGAATATTTCTGCTGAAGATACTGGTGACACCCTGGAGAGGAGAGAATTGGAGAGGTCTCTTTCAGCAGCTGAGACCCACAGGGTGCTGGCAGGGCAGGGTGGTGGGTGGCTTACGGGCAGTCCACGGGCTTGCTCCAGCCAGAAGCTGGTTGGCTGCTCCGTTAAGTAGTTGTGAGGCTGCAGGTGGAAGCAAAATGTGGGCAGGGGACACGGCATGCTCACCAGGACACAGGAGCCTTGCAGCCTCCCTGGGGGCTGCTGCAAGCTGGGAGGGGATGTCTCCTGCCTGTACCTGGGTGGTGGGCTGGTGTGTGGACTGGAAACCCATGGCACGGTAGTCCTGGTGCGTGGTGGAGACAGATTCCATGCGCCTCTGGCGGGGACGGAGCTCCTCCTGTGTCTCTTTACTGCAGTCAGAGCAGACCCCGTACCCCTCAGCTCTGGGATCCACCCCTGCCAAAGGTCCCCTCCTTTGGGACATAGCCCCAAGGGTGGGTGTCACGTAGGGGTGCAGGCTTGCCTGTATTTCTCGTAGAGCATGGATGCCAGTGTGGCCTTCCGCTGCCCTGCAGAAGGGAAGGTGCCATCAGCCCCCAGCTGAGATTGCCCTTCTGTCTTTTTGGGGTGCACATGGCTTGGGGGGTTCAGTCTCACCTTGCTCCAGCAGCAGGACCCTGTGCAGTGGGCAGTCCTTCCAGGTGGAGCTGTCAGTGAGTGAGGAGAGAAACTGGTGGATCGGCAGTCCGTGGTAGCCACGCTGGTCCTCACTGACCAGCTCCTTCCCTGGCCGAGAGTCCAGGGGATCCACAACTATCTGGGGATGGACAGTGGGGCTGTGGAAGTGGGCAGGAGCCCACACTGCAGTGCCCCATGCCCACTCCTGGCTATTAGGCTTGAGCTGCAAAGATAGGTTACGGTCCTTCCAGCTAGCAACCTGGGAAAGCTGGAGCAGGGACATTGCCGCTTGGGCAGGACTGAGCTATCCTGCGTGGTGAAGATCTGCCAGCCTCATACATCTGTCCTGAGCCCCTGGGTGCCCAGATTGCCCCTGGGCAAGCGCTCTTACAGCACTTGAACAAACTGTGGTGTTCCCAGGCTGTGGCACAGCTTGGCCCATCAGCTGCCCCCCAGCCTGACTTGGCCAAGCAGGCATCCCCACACCCCTGCGATGGGCTATGATACATAGCTCCTGCTCCCCAGCAGCGAGATCCCAGCTCCTCTCCCAGAGTCTGTCACTCCCCACGTGCCTGCCCATGCCTTTTGTGCTATTGAATTTAATCCCTTTTCTATCCTGCTGGGCTCAAGGTTGTCTGGGTGGCTATTTAAAGAAAGGGGTCTGCCAAGGAACAGGGAGCTTCACAGGATCAGCATGTGGGACATGGCTGGGGCCAGCTTTGAGGGGCATTTTCCCTTACGGAGTTACCTCTTTCTGCCAGTTGCGAGTCAAGCGGCTCTGTTGGGGCACTGACTGGCTGAGCTGCTCTGCTGGCATGGGTGGGGAGGCAGGCAGCTCTGGCACCGCAATGGGGGATGCCTCCTGGGGGTGAGTCCCCCACTTTCCAAGCCAGGGAGGCAGCTCGATCCTACCAGGACCCTTTCCAGTCTCTGGGGGTGGCACTGTGCTGGACACAACTGGTAGGGCCTCAGTGGGCAGCTCATCTGTGCCTGACATCTCTTGAGTCAGATCAGATATGCTTGACATCTTCTGCAGCTTCTTGGTGGTGGCTGTCAGTGCCTCCCTTTGGCACGGCAGCTTCTCTATGGGCACCTCAGGCAGGGGGACATCACTCTGGACCCCGAACGGTGGCCTCTCCCCAGGGCACGTGGGGCATCCAGGAGCTACATGGCCCATTAGAGCCATCCTGCAGGTGGGAACAGACCCTGAAGAAAGGCAGTGGGGCGCACCCTTCAGCCCTCCCATTGCCCAGCATGTTCCCAGTCCCCCAACCAGCATGGGCAGGACCCTGATGCCAGGACCCCGGGTTCCCAAGGGATTCCTCTCCGTTTGGGGGAAGCAGTGCCTGCTGCTGTGTCTGCGATCTGGAAGGGTCTCCCGCTCCGTACCTCCCTTCTACCCACTCGGCCTCCAGCAGCAACATACCTCCCACTGGCTCCAGCCCGGGCTCTGCCTCCCGTATCCCCCCACCACCCTGCCTGGGCTCTGCAACCTCTCTGGTGCAACCCCCCACAGGCCTGACCCACCATCTTCTAACTACCCCCTGACCCCTAATGCTCCACAGGCCCTGCCCCCCCACTTTCGACCTCGGGGGTCACCCCAAGGGGTCGCGCTGCCCCCGGCCCGGGCCCCACCCCCGGGCGCTGCCGGCTTCCGGCTCCATGGCGAGTGCGCGCGCGTTTCTCCATGGAGACGGCAGACGGCGGCCGCGCGCCCGTGGGTGGAGCCGCGTGCGTGCACGCCTCCCATTGGCGGAGAGCTTTGATGGGGCGTGGGCGGGGCCCGCAGGGGGCGGGAGCAAGAGGCTGAGTTGGCCGGGCAGTGGGCGTGGTCATGGTAAAGAAGGCGTGGTGGTGGGCGTGGCTAGTGTGTTGGGGTGCGGTGCCGTGGAGGTGAGGGGGGAACGGGGGCGCAGGGGGATGGGGGTGCAGGGGCACAGGGGTACCCACACTACAGTGCACGGCCGGGACCGTCCCTACCGCTAGGGTCCATGTTCTGCGCGCCAGCCTGTCTCGGTGCCCTGAGGACACCACTTAGGGCAGGGGTGGCCCCAGGTGTTCTCAAGAGTGCACCGTGCCTGGGCAGGGCCAGCGCAGCCCCACTGGGGCAGCAGGAGGGACGTGCCCATGGCTCCTGGTGACACGCTGCTCCCCACAGCTTGACCCAAATGATCCTCACACCGCTTGGGCCTGGCCCTGGGACATGCCCGCTTGCCCCAGGGACTCTCGGCTGGTCTAGGGTGAAGGGACGGGACGTGCCCGACTGGGTGCAGCCGGTGCCCCGGCGGCGTGGAGCAGCTGCCTCTTCTCACCACCAGCCCTCGATGGGCCCCCGGCCTCATCCCCGCAGAGGCCGAGCAGAAGAAGGGCCCTTTGATAGCAGGCGGCGGGCTCGGGAGCGAGGGCTGTTATTCCAGCGCTCTGTGGTGTGCGCCGGCGGGGCAGTGTGCGCTCCACGGTAGGGCCTCTGTTTTTTCTGGCTGGGGATGTGCCCGGCCTCTCTGGCCTCGGCCGGCCGTGGGGGCCCCCACTGGGGACTGCTCCTCCCTGCGGGCGCTCGGCCCCGCGCCAAGCAGGGGCTCCTCCAAGCTCATCTGCCGCACAGCTGCAGGGAGGAGGCAGAGACGGGAGACGTGTCCCCAGCTCCTTCCATGGCTCCCCCATGCCAGGGCCGCATCAGCTCTGCTGCCGCTGGAGGAGGGTGCCAGAGTGCGCCCCAGGCTGGTGACTCGCTGTGAGGATTCTGGGGTGCATGCTGCTGGTTATGCCCTCACACTCAGCCATGGGTCCAGTAGTGGTGCCTGAGGTGCACCCATACCCCAGCTCATGCTGAGGGGTCGCAGCTTGGTGACCCTACCCCAGCTTGCATCCCAGGGTGGTCTTCCCAGGAGCATCCCCAGATTCCCCACCAAACACACATGGGCTTGCCTAAAGCCTGGCCAAGCAGCGTGGGTGCCTGAGGGGCACTGAAGGGACGCTAACAGCACCACCGTACAGGGTGAGCACTACCCCGGGGGTGAGCACTCCCCGTGGGACAAACCACCCTGGGGTGGCCTATGGTGCATCGCTGTGGGGCTGTGCCCTGGCAGCATCACCACGGGGCAGCAGCCCTGGAGCTGCTAGAGCACATCTGGCTGCTTCTCGCCGGCTGACACATCCCCCGCAGCCCCCCCACCCGGCTCTTTTGGGAACTTGCGTCATTTGTGATCCTCTTCGGCTGAGGAACCAAAACAGCCGTTGGCCTCCATTCCCCCGCCTCGGCCCCATGGGGCTGTGACCACTGTCCTGCCCCGTTGCTTGGGGACTGACAAAATAAACCTGGCACAGGAAGAAACGCGATGGCAGGCGTCTGGCCCCGACCTCGCGTGCCAGCCCATGCCCTCTGCGCAGTACAGCATTCCCTGGGGGACTGCTCTGGGTGAGCCCTGGGGGATGATGGCCTGGGAACCCCTGGCCCCTCTTTGGAGTCCCCACCTCCCCAGGGAGATCAAACCCCTCTTCGGGGTATCCATTCCCGAGGCAGGGCTGTCCCGGATCCAGGAGAGACCCATGCCCGTGCTGCGCCACAGAGGCAGGAAGCAGCAGCATCAACACTTTTAAGGCTCATTTACACCCCGAAAACATTCCCTGTACTATACTGGGTGTGTATGTGTGCAAAATGACTGGGCTCTGCCACAGCCCCACGCAACTCCCGGGGGCCCCCCGCCGCCAGCGCCACTGAGCCGGGGGATGAACAGAGCTGCCATTCTCCCCGGCGGGCTGTGGTCCCCTGCGCGGCAGCTGGCGGGGGCCCAGGCGGTACCGACGGCAGTGCCAGGTGGGCCGTGCACTGCGCCAGCACCGGCCCCTGCCACTAAATATAGCCACGGCGCCCAGCCACAGAGCAGCAGGAGCAGGAGGCACGCGGCAGGGAGCAGGCAGCCGCATGCGCCAAGCCCCGGTGTGTGCTCCCCTCACGGGGCAGACGTGGACACGTGCAGGCACTAGACTGTGGTCAAGGGTTGTAAACAACGCTGTGCATGCACAGTGCTGGTGGTGCTTTGTGTGCAGGGGGGTCTGGAGTGTGCAATGCAGTCCTCGGTGGCGCACAGTTGGAGTGAATGGAGCAATATGTTTTCTTCAGTGCACGGCTGTGGGGCCTGGGGTGAGCAGTACAGTGAGTTTCCCTCGGTGGTGCACAGGTGGGGATCTGGGGAGTGCAGTGCAGTCAGTTTTGCATGGCAGTGCACACACAAGTGATGTGGTGGGTGCAGAGTGTGGGCATGCACATGTGTATGTGGAGGGGGCAGCAGGTCCACCCACTGTTCAGCCTATTCTGCACTGCACTCTGCTCAGGGCTATGAACCCCCTGGGAGCTCCCAGAGAGGCCCCCCTGGGGTGGTGAGGAGCACATGTACAATCAATGCTTTTAGATCAATCTAGTGCAATTAACTACTTTTGCAAAGCAGGGAAGCATCAATGTCTGGCGTGGGGCTCTGGTGACAACACAGGGAAGCTGGAGGGGGCAACCTGAGACAGGGCAGGGGCATTCAGGGATGCTGGGGCTGTGTGGTGGCAGTGGACTGTATGGGCAGCCCTGGACATGGTGTGCTACTGACACCCCTGGGATGTTTCCCAGCTTGGGGACACCCTCATGGCACCTAGCCTGCTCCCCCAGTCTGGCACCAGGATGAATCTTTTGCCTGGGGGGTGTGGGCCTCCAAAACCCCTTTGCTTCAACTGTAGTGTTTCAACTCAAGTGCATCTCCAGCACAGGCACACTGACACATGGGGAGTCTAAAACCTCTGCAAAAAGCAGAGTATCAGCTCCCTACTGCTGTGACACTGGAGGCCAGCCCTTCCCAGGCCAGCCACTCCCATCCCCAAGAAAGCCACCCTGACATGGAGCCACTGAAGCCACCAGTAAGGAGATGCTTTATTGGGGTGCAGTGGGTAGTGGGGGTTAGCCAGGGGGCCAGCCCATCTGCCGCCCCCCCAGCACATGAAGGTGGAGGTGGTAGACAGACTGTGCACCATGCTTCCCGTCGTTGATCACTGTCAGGAGAGGGACAAGGGTGAGGCCACCCCTCTGTGCCCCCAGCCCCCCAGGACCACCAGTGAGGGTCCTGCCCCATGGCACAGGAGGGGACACCAACTCACCAAGGCGGTAGCCATCAGCCAGCCCCTCTGCCTTCGCCGTGCGTGCTGCCACCACCATCAAGTGCCCCAGGAGCTGCAGGAGGGGGGAGCAGGAGGGTCAGCACTCACCTGGTGACCCTCACCACCAATGTCCCAGGGACCCCTCTGGACTCACCTCAGTGTCTTGGGGACCCACGCGGCTGATCCGGGGGATGGGGCGCTTGGGGATCACCAGGAAGTGGATGGGGGCTTGGGGGGCCACATCACGGAAGACCAGGCACTGCCAGGGGGAGCAGGGTAAGCCCTGCACCCGTGGGTTCTGCCCCCCCGCCCTGGTGCGGACACGTGTCCTGCTGTCCCTACTACCTTATCATCTTCATAGAGAATGGTAGCAGGGATGGTGCGGTCTATGATCTTGCTGAAGATGGTGGGCTGCCCTCCTGCATCCTCGCCGTCTGCCGCTGCCCGCTGCGCCTTTTCCACCTCCCCGCCCCGCCCGCTGGGTGCCGACATGCACCGCTGCGGCAGAGGGGAACACGGGGCACACGGGGCTTACAGCCTGTGCCCGCGGGAACAAGGAAATCGCGGCCAGGGGTGGCGGGGGCACGTGGAGGGACACGCATACAAGGGTGATGGAGGGGTGCACATGGGGGTGATGGTGGATCACACGTGGGGATGACGAGGGACACAGCTGGGGGTGACAGGGGGGGACACATGGGGGGATGGACATGGGGTGACATGGAGTGTATGCTGGGATATGGGCAGGGGATGCATGCGGGGGTGATGGGGGTGCACATGGGAGTAATGCATGGGGTGATGGGTTGTGTGATGGGGGGTGCACGCGCAGAGTGGTGGGATACATATAGGGGTCCTGCGGGAGCACACAGGGGTGATGGGGGGTGCTCGTGGAGGTGATGCGTGGTTGTGACAAGGGGATCCACATGGGGTAACAGGGAGGTGCACGCGGGGGTGCTCACAGGGGTGGAGAGAACAGATACCCAGGGGGCTGATAGGGGAGGCTGTGCCTACAGGGGCGACAAGGGACTGTCCACGGGGTTTACACGGGGCTGTGCCCGTAGGGGTGCCGGGGGCGGGACTATGCCCACGAGGGTAACAAGAGGCTGTGCCCACGGGGATTTCGGGGGTGCAGGGTGGTGTGAGAGTGGATGCAGGTGCTCCGAGGCCTCGTGTCGTGGCGTGGGGGTGCTCGGGCCGGCGCTCATGCCCGCCGCGGACTTTGCCCAAGGGTGGGAGCAGCGGCGAGCATGGCGCAGACCCGGTGCCGTTGTCCCCCCCCACCACCCCGATGTGTCCCGCCTCACCCTGGTATTCTCCCCATCCCCGCGCTCCCCCTCGCCCACCTGCCCCGGGCGCAGCGCGCCCCGCGCCAGCCCGCGCACCAGCACCGCCGCCATGGCCGCCGCTCCCGCCCCTGTCGCTCATGCCCCGCGCCCGCCCCCCGCCCCCTTAAAGCGCCCGCACCCGCCTGCTGCCAAGCATGGCATGTGGGCGACCCCTGCGCCGGAGCGTCCCGGCGGGGACCCTCCGAGCGGGGAGACGGCAGCTCCCTCCCCGGGGTAGTCTCGGCCCCGAGCGTTCCGCCCGATCTCCCCTGTCCCACCCTGGGTGGGTGCCATGACCACGCAACCGAGGACTCCGGGCCGGAGGCTGTGCCAGCACGTTTATTGGCGCTCAGAAGCCCATGCGTGGGCGCTTGCGGCGGGGCTGCGAGGCGGAGGACAGCTGGCTCTGGGAGGAAGGGATGCAGAGCTGGCTGGCCTGGCTGCCAGGGGGCTCTGGGGGTTCGGGGGGCCCCTCGGCCCACACCGACAGGTAGTCCCGCAGGGTCTTCCGCCGCTCCTTGGGGATGCCGCGGCAGCGCAGGCTCTGTGAGGACAGCAGGGCCTCGTCGGGCGCTGATGAGGTCGGGGGGCTGCGGGCTGGGGGGCTGCCAGCTGGTGGGGAGCCCTCCTGGGAGAGAATGGGTGGGCGACCGGGAGAGAGCAGCGCGGGTCCCGCATCGCTGAGCTCGGACAGCTCGGACTGGTAGGTTAGGGAGGAGGTGAAGCTGGCTGAAAGGCTGCGACGGCCCCGGGCCCGCTTCTGCCGCCGCCGCCGCTCCCGCAGCGCCCTCTGTCTCTGTGCCACACTGAAGCTCGTCCTCTCCTCCCACCACTGCTCCCAGTCCCCAGTCCAGGCTGCTGTCAGACGGGCGCTCAAGGGGTCCGAACCCCCTGCCGGCTCCAAGGTTTTCGGCAGTGGAGGGGGCTGGAGGGCCGAAGGCTCCCAGTGCTGGATGCGTCCCCCTTCCTGCATGGCCTGGCGCAGCCGCTGGCGCATCTGTCTCTGCATGGCGCTGGGGCCTGCTGGCCCCTCCAGCTCTCTGCGGGTGAACAGGCGCCTCTGGCTGAGGCTGGGGGTCCAGGTGTGCCGGGGGTGCTCCTTGCAGCCCCTGGAAAGAGCCCTCAGCCAGCGCCGGTATCGCAGGGCTGCAGCTGGGCTGGGCACTGCCAGGGAGGGTTGGGGGCTGGCACAGGACTCCTGGGGGAGTTCAGCTTCCTCCAGGGGTGCTGGTGTGCCCACATCCTCCTCCTCCTCCTCATTGATAATCACCTCCAGGTTGGACAAGTAGAATGTTTGCTCTTCCTCCTCTTCTTCCTCACTGCCCAAGCGCTGTGGGCTGCTGGCTGGAGCCTCAAAGAGAGCGGACGAGCCAGGGGCTGTTGTGCCCTCATCTGTCGAGGTGGGTGCAGGGGGCTGTGCTGCCTCATGGGTCAGCCTCTGGCAGAAGACATCCCCGGCCTCAGAGAGCTGGAAAACTAGCATGGACTCGTCCGGCCTGTCCTCCTGCAGCGCAGCAGCAAGCCCTGAGGAAACAGGTGAGGCACTGTCACCATGGTTCCAGTCTTGGGGATCCTCCGGGGCCTGCCTAGCAGTGGGGGCTGCCTGAACCCCTCAGTGGGCACACTCACTGCTGGCTCCTGCCCCGCACATCATTTTCTAGGTCATTCTAGGGTGTTGGGGCTCTGCTTTTGCTTTTTCAGCCACTCTCCAGCCAGGCTACAACAAAGGCTACCACTACCACTCCATTCCATCTTCTACCCTGCCAGGACCTGCAACCTGGGGCAGCACAGGACACTCACCTGCCACTGGGGCTCCGAGGCGCTGCTGGAGCAGGTGGTGGCGGTGTGGGAGCTGGGTGGGCAGGTGCTGCAGACACCCAGCGATGCTGTGCAGCTTCTGCGGAGTTCCTGCCAGCTGACAGGCCAGCTGGCTGCCTCCTGAGGAAACACACCCCAAAAACTGGATGCTGAGCGCTGATGCCAGAGCAGCAGCTGGTCTCAGCAGCAAGGAGGCTGGGATGCAGGCACAGAGGAGCCCTGGCCCTGCAGCAGCCCTGGAGCTCCGTCTCTTACCCCGGTATTGCAACAGCAAGAGCTCCTGGGTGTGGGATGCACCAAGCAGCACCTTGTGGCTCCTCCCGGGATCCCCTGGCATCAGGTGGGCAAAGAGTGGTGGGGACTTCATCATGTGTGCCCACTTCAGAACAGGCACCAGTGGCAACCGCTCGTCCAGCACATACACGGAGAACTAGGGCAGGAGACATGGCTCAGACAAGTCATACCCCAACATGCTGCAGCAGCCTCCTCTCAGCTGGGCAACTCCCATGTCCCATAGGCACTGGGAAAAGCAGCTGTGCAGTATCTCCCCCAGCTCCCAGCTGTGGTGGGACTCACCTGCGTGGTGACAAGGTACTGTGAGGGGTGAGCCCTGCCGAGGTACATGGGAAGCACCACACGCTCGCCCTGCTGGCAGCCAGCTTCCTCGCCCACCTTGAACAAGTCAAAGTGGCATCTCTTGGGGGCCTGCAGCAGCAAAGAGGGTGCAGTCAGCACTCTGGGCTGAGGAACCCTCTTCCCTGCCTGTCTCAAGCCCCATACCCATCCTCCCAGGCTCACCCGGGCATCCAGGCACTGCAGGCCAGTGCGGTCTGCACAGCTCAGCACCCGTGGGTGGGCAGTGAAGTCACTCCAGCGCCAGGGTGAATGGTCTCGAAAAAACATGGTCTGGGGGTCATGGCGCAGCTGCTGCAGCCTATTGGGAGGTGGCAGTGTCAGCCTGGGATAGCGCTGTCCCTGTCACTTGGGCTCCCCACCCTCTGGAACTCTACTGTCTGCAAGAGTGCCCAGATAGCCCCGAGTGT
The DNA here is from genome assembly GCA_013400975.1 of Atrichornis clamosus. Lineage (NCBI taxonomy): Eukaryota > Metazoa > Chordata > Aves > Passeriformes > Menuridae > Atrichornis > Atrichornis clamosus. Next base: position 22,351 of record WBMZ01015516.1, read on the forward strand.
CCCATCTCACCCTCTCTCGACGTTCCAGAGGTAGACTGTCCCACTCTGGGTGCAGATGGACAGCTCCCCGGGAAGATGAGGGCTGCAGGATGAGGGGCACAGCATCACCATGCGGCAATGGCACCTGCCACAGGGAGTGCCACCAGCAAAGCCCCCTCCTCACACAGCACCATCCTCCAGCACCTACCTGACAGTGAGGCAAGAGGCAGGCACATCAGTGCGGATGACCTGTAGTGGGGTGGGAGCTGCCCCTGTCCTGCCTGGCACCCTCCAAACACCGCAGTGATAGTCTGAGCGGACCCCAACAAAATCTGCCAAGGGAAAGAAGGTAGCGTATGAGCTGGCAGCATCCCCTGCTGCCCCTCCTCCCCATGTCATGTCTGCCTTGAAGTGTGGATCCCAGGGCTGGCTCACCTTCCCCATCCACACGGGCTGCAGCCACTTGCTGTACACGTCCACTGAGCTCAAACCGTGCTGGAGAGCCCCGGGCACGGGGCAGCTTCTCCAGCACCATGTCCTGGAAATCTGGGGTGCTGGCTAAGGGCGGTAATACATGACCTCCACTTCCCTCCCCAGGCTCACCCCATGGGGAAGGATACAGAGGTGATTCATGGCCTGCCCTCCAGGGTGCACCAGGCAGCCCAGGTGTGTCCCCCCGTCTCCAGGGGGCAGCCAGGCCAGCGCTCCCCCTGTGAGGCTGTCATCGAAGAGCAGATTGGACCACTGCAGCATCAGCTCCTCGTGCAGGTAGTCTGCGAGCAGCCCCAGTGGCATCTCGAAGAGCCAGTCACGGCAAAGGTGGGAGAACCAGCGCAGGCGGGAGGCCAAGTGCTGCCGAGGGCAGCCGCTGCAGGGTATGGACAGCCTTGAGCGTGAGGACAGAGCAGGAGCTCCCCCAGACCTCCACAGGGCAGGGGACACTCACCGTCGGGCCTCCAGGCGGTCGATGTCCTCCACCAGGGCCGTCATCCGGATGGTACTATTCCGGGCCGGTCTCTGTAGGGAAGAGGGGGCAGAGGTTGGGACTGGCAAGAGGAAAGGTGGGAGACAGCACTATTACCCTTGGACAGACTGTGACCTTCAGCTTGGAGTTGCCCAGGTAGAAGTTCTTGTGCAGCAAACGCCCCAGAGAGCCAAACGCGTCTTCCGGGTGATCCACAAAGAAATGACCCAGCTGTGTGGGAAGGACAAGGAAGATTTTGAGTGTGCAGAGGTTCCATGCTGCCCCCCAGGTCCTTGCCAGGATGCAGCGCCCCAAATCCCACCTGCCTGGTGAAGTCCAGGGTGACTCCAGATTTGCCTGCCCGGAGCTTCCTGCATAGGCCGCTGCGGTACAGCATGTCCTGAGGCGCGGGCGAGGGGATCCAGCAGCCTGTGGGGAGAGGGCAGAGGCCTTCTGGCACCACACGAGCACCGCGACACTGCTCGGCAGCGGCAGGCATAGAGGCGGGACGGCGTGCCCTCCCAGGCCCCGTGCAGCGCGCTCCCCTCCCGCTCCTCCGGCTCTCACCCGCGCTGGGCGGTAGCACCGGCACTGCGGCGGCGTCGGCGGGTTCCCACCTCTCGCCCGTCCCGCTGCGGCGGGGCACGAACGCCGGCTGCGCCTGCGGAGAGCGAAGCGGGAGAGTCAGCGCGGCCCCTTAGTGTCCTGTCGGTTCCCTCGGCCGGCCTGGACCTCCGGACCCCAGGTACGGCCTCACCTGGCGGCGGCCGGGGCCGCCTTCCAGCACCTGCCCGTGCTCGCCCCAGCCGGCGGCCGGCGCAGGGCCGCCCTCCTCCAGCGGCGGGCCGGTGCCGAAGTAGGAGGGAAAGAGAGCGGCCGGGAACTCCATGGTCCCGGTACCGGGTACAGGGGTCGAAACGCGGCTGGACCGGCGATCCCCGTGCCCCGTGAGGACGGCGCGGCCACTGGGAATGGCGTCACCGTCACGCAGCTGGCGGCGCGCACCAATCAGCGGCCGGGAACAGAGAGGGACCAGAGCGTCGCCGGCGGCACAGCCACGCGGGGCGCTACTGCCCCCTGGCGGCCGGAGGGAGAAAGCGCGCCACCGGCTGAGGGGAGAGGGGTGGGAATGGCACGGGACAGGAGTGGGAACGGGACGGGACCGGGTGGGGGGAAAAGCTGTGGTCCCGGGTCGGGAACGGGACGGGACCGGGCAGATGGAGCCGTGGGACCGGGTGGGGAACGGGACGGGGCCGGGCGGGAGGAGCAGTGGGACAGGGACGAAACAGAACTGGCACTGGGGAGCGCCATCAGGACAGGACAACACCAGCGCACGGGCAAGGGCACGGGAATTGTTTCCTTCTGCTCACCCCGAGGAGAGCAGTGGAACCCGCTGTGAGTCCTGTCATGGGCACACCTGGTTTTCTGTGGCCATCCTTGCGCTGGTGTTGCGTGGCCATGGGGCATCTCACAAACCAGTGGGATGTTGGACCACAGTACCAAATAGTAGTCTCAAATACCTTGGGCATGTGAGCTTAAGGGGCAGCTCCTGGAAGGCTGGGGATGTTCCAGTGCCCTTGTTCCATCCTGCCCTTCTTGTGTGACCCCACATCTACTTGGCCTTGGGGATCCCACTCCCACCCTGAGTCTGTGTTCCTTCCTCCCCGCAGGGTGGCTGCTGGCTTCCCATGAGGATCTACCTGGCCTCAGGCACCCATAGGTACCCACACAGAGTTCAGGTTGGTCCCGTGGGGCTCTGGTGGGACCCTGGAGCCTTTGGAGAATATCTGGAGGGAGGATAGGTTCCCCTGTCCCTTTCTCAAGGACAGCAGGACCAGTTTTCTCCTGGAGGGACCGTGTGCCTTGTATATCGCTGTGCCAGAAGCCACCGGGCCCAGAGCTCTGCCTGTGAGGTCGGCAGATGTGGACCCATCCACATGTGGAGGGGGTCTGCACTCTGGAGAGGGCTGATGGGTAGTCAGGCTGGGACATGGTGGGGTAGCTGCTCCCCCTGCAGTTCCCAGGGTGCCCTGTGGGGAGTAGAAGATGGGAGAGGAGCACTCCCATGAGTAACCCACTGCCTCCATCATGGTCAAGGAGGATGGTGATGTCAGGGTAATCTGGGGATGATGTCAGGGAAGTTTGGGAAAGTGTGATGAGATCGTTTCCAGTCAAGATGCCCTCATCCCTGCAGGTGGTGCCCAGACTCCCTCTCTGGGACACCTCCTCTGTATATCCCAAAGATATATATTATAATTTGTTATAATAATGGTAGCCATTGTTAGAAAACCACCTAACCCCCTTAAACAGCCCCCATGGGTAGTTCCACCACTCCCAGCCCCATCGGCAGGCCTTGCTGTCTCCTATCCCTTTCCGCAGCTCCAGTGCATAACCTTATCCCCATGTCCCTCGCCACCAGTCCTATATTTCTGTCCCCAGGACATATTTCTGTCACCAGACCTAGGCCCTGTCTCCGGCTTGTGTCCCTGTCCCCTGACCCACATCACTGTCCCCAGTCATTGTTCCTGTCCGCAGCCCCATGTCCCTCTCCCCCAGCCCATATCCGTGTATGCAGCCCAATGTCCCTGTCCCTCAGCCCCACATCTGTTCCCAGCCTATATCCTTGTTCCAGCGCCATATCCCTGTCCCCAGCCCGTGTCCCTGTCCCCATTCCCGACCCATATCTCAGTTCCAGCACCATGTTACCGCCCTCAGCGCCTTGTTACTGCCGTCAGCCCGTGCTCCTGTCCCCAGCCAGTGTTCCTGCGCCCTGTACCCCATTTCCGGCTCATATCTCCGTTCCAGCCCCGGGTCCCTGTCCCCAGTGCCATGTCCCCTATCCTCAGCCCTGTGCCCCCGTTCCCGGCCCATATGTCGGGTTCCAGCCCGATGTCCCTTTCTCCCTCCCATCCCCATTCCCGCCCATGTCGCTGTCCCCCGTGCCCCGGTCAGCGCCGGGTCCATCCCGGGGGAAAAGGAGGGGGTTCTCTCAGGGTGGGCGTGGCGTGGCGCGGCTAGCGGCGATTGACGTGGGCGGGGACCAATGGCGGAGCGGGGGCGGCCCTGGGGGCGGGG